>VNJU01000256.1:179411-256394 GCA_008042675.1 Drosophila seguyi
GGGGGGGGGGGGGGGGGGGGGGTGTGTGGAACAGTAGGGGCCAGCAGTCCAATGGTCAGTTGGCCAGCTGTTCTAGCGGCCTCGGCCTTTTCTATATTAAAGTCCCCACCACCGCATGACGGAGCAACATTTTCAGGCTTTTAGATACAATGGCCAAAGGTCAGATTGTAATATGGAGCACAGAAGGCGGGGCTGGGATGCTGGGACCAGGACGGAAGGGGAATGGAGACTGGAACCAAGGCTACCATAAATGCTGCTGGGAAGAAGCGGCGCGAAACTAGGCCGACGGCAGGTGCGGCCCGAGAACCAGGTGGATGCCTACGTGGCAATCTGGGACTTGACCTTTGTCCTCTCTCTCTCTAGCCAGCGTGCGGGCAAACCTGGATTTCACAGTCGGTCATTCTGCATCAGAAACTTGCATAAAGTACAAAAGTTCAGGAGGAATTAATTGAAAATTTCTGTCCTCACATCTAAATTTGAATAGTTGTGATATGAGGGGGAGGAAAGCTATTCTTAAAACCCTCACAAAGGCAATGTCATGAGAGTAATTAAAAAACCATTACCTGTTGGGTAAATGTGCCGAAATTAATACTCTTTATGCTCTATAAATTTATACAAACTTTAGATAGTTATCTTCAAAATTTTAAGCAAAGTATTTAAGAGTAAAAAGTACAAGAGTCTGATTTAAAAAGAGTGTACATCAAAGCTTTATTATTTTCTAACTATTTTCAAAGACAATTAATTAGTTTACCCTGTAAGAGATTTAGGACATTTCACCTGTCCATTTATCCCTGGCCTTGTTTTGCCTGTCTCCTGCCAAAAGTGAGAGTATTCTGTTCGCTTTCTGTGTAATCAGCGTCATGTGGGAAATGCATTTCGCTCTTTTGTGCATTGCCCATGCATATTTAAAGGCTCTCCGCATTTTTGCTGGACTGTTTTTATGATATTGTCCTGGCCAGGGATCCGGGCTCGAGGCTGTGGGATCTCCTCGGCACGTTGCTGTGTGCGTGGCACGTGTAAAGCTAAAATTGTCCTTGACTTTGCCCCATTCCCGTTCTTTGCTTAATTGCTAACACACACACACACACACTCGCGTCACACGAATAAAATTCCTAATGAATGCAAATGAATGGCGGACTACTAAAATGTATTTATTATGCAGAAAATGAAAAAAATGAATTTTCATCACCAGCCGAAATGGGTGAAAGGGAGCCCAAGGACGGGGGGTAAGCACACACTTGTGCATATTGTATGTGCATACACATTCCCCTGCTGGTTCTCCGCTGTTTGTTTGCGCATTTAATTTAAATATTTAATTAAAATTTCGAGCGCGAATTGATTCAGACAATTAAAAATGGCCGACTCAGCAGCAGCAGAAGGGGTGAATTTAAATTAGAAATGTGAGAGAATTACGTCTCCAGTCGTAAAACCTTTGCTTTGATTGATCACCTCTTACAGCAATTAATAATGCAAAAATTCAACATTTAAATGCCATTGAGCCAATTTTAAATGCTCTAAATGAATTTCTAATTCGCTTTCCGATTATTAATCGTTCAGATTCAATTACTGTGGCGGCTCACAGTTGCATTTTCAGCTAATCTAGGCTTTGAATTTATGCAAATTTAAATTGTATTTGTATAGATTCTTTTTTTGGGAATTTATAATTTTTCGAGTGCAATTAAATCTGTGTGTGTGTGTGTGTGTATTTGCTTGGCCATAAACATGATTAAAAAAGATTGCTGGATGCCTATCCGCAGCTGAAATTAAACATCGGAGCCCACAAAACCGAGGCACAAACAACAAAAACATCACAAAGCACCTTGCGGCCGGCATGTGTGTGTGTGTGTGTGGGTTAAGGGGTGTGTTTGCCAGAGTGTGTGGGTGTGCCAGTGTGTGTGTGTGGTGTGTGTTTGTGTGGCTTTGGCTCTGTTTGCATTAGTAGGCAAGCTCAACTACTCCGTTTCGTTTCGTTTCGTTTCGTTTCGTTCGCTTTTGTTTTATTTGCATTGTTCTGGGCTGGCAGGATTTTGTGGAAGGAGTTTATTTGCTCTACGGCTTTTATGCGCGCAAATTGTTTACTCTTTTTAGTGGCTTCCATTGTGCAAAGCACAAAAGTCCAGCGAAAAACGATTGCCAAATGCTCTACAGGTCGCGAAAGGGATAAAGATTAGTCAATCACAGAATCAAATGGGAGTCAGATAAATGGGTTTAAATAATATATTTAGGAAATTAATTGGTTAAAGAGGAGTAATTACTTGTGTACCCTTTTTATGGATTATAATATTAATTAAAAAAAACCTTATTTTGCTTTTTGAAATAAATGCCATGTTTCTATATGATTATTTTTGCTTAAGAATTTATATATGAAATAAATTTCATTCAAACAGAGTACCTAAATTGTCTAAATTTTAATGTACTCTTTGTATAAGAATTCAAAATAAATTGCCTTAAAATTAGCTAAATTGTGTTTATTTACTTAAACATATATTTATTTAATTTGCATATTTTTAAAATGTGTATTTCCTTTTCAATTTAAAACCTCAAAATCAATGCTGTATTTATCTTTGGTTTGCTTGCCTTTTTTTTCTCGCAAACTAATAGTTTGGTTTATTAGTTAGATTGCGGCTTATTTACTTAAATGTTAGTCATTATTTAAAATGAATAAATCTTACTTAAATTAATGTGATTTAAATACAGTTCCCTTAACTCATTTTCGAATATTTTACTTCAGCAAAAAAGGCATAAATCTCAATAGATTTCCTTTGAAATCATCAATTGGGCTTGTAGCTTTGGCTTTGTGAAAAGAAAAGGCCTTTCCCTGCATTATTCTCTCTTCTCTGTTCCCTCTATTAACCCATTACCACCCCCTAATAGGCAAACAATGATGCACCCCCCTCTTTTCTGCATTCCCCTACGCTCATGAGCAAAGAAAAAGCACTTAGGCACCAATCTCTCCCTTTTACTCTTCCCTGCATAATGGCGCATAAGCGGGTCCTGTATCCCACTCGTACACCCACTCCCACATCCACTACCTCCCACTCCCACCCACTTACACCCACACACATCACACCATCACATATGCGGAGCATGAAGGAACAACACTTTCGCCTTAATGTTGCATTCGCCGAGCTGATGTTTGGCGAGGAAAAGCAAAAGTGCATTCAAATGCGTTTCGTTTGTAGTCCCCGAACTGCAGTCGCTTTTCATGGTAATGCAAGGGGTTCCAGCGGGCGGAAAATGGGCGGAAAATGGGCGGAAAATGGGATCGAGACTTGGCATTGGGACTTGGCTTTGACTTTTATTGGTTTCTGCGGCAAGTAGGGATTTCGACAATCTGTGGCTTTGCGCTCTAAACCAAAAAATGCGATTCAGCGGAAGTCTATGTCTGAAGCTTTGATTAAAGCGAGGTTTAAGGGAAAGTAATAACTGAGTTATGAAATATAGGAATTAGTATTATTATTATTCAAAGAAAACTTAATTTCCTGTGTCCCAAATACAAATTGAATTGAATTAGCAAACAAGTTATGTTTATAATTAAATTAATGGCTGACAAAGTTGTACTTCAGCTTCAGGGAAAACTTATCCCCATTGAACAGCTGCTGACCTTCGCCTTTCCGGCTGCTGCTGCTGCTCCTTCCTCCTCTCCTCTGGGAGGAGTCCCTGCCCCACTTGACCGAAAGTTGGACTCTGAGCTGAGGCACAGTGCACAAACACAAAAAGCGAAAGTGGAGCACAGGACAGATGTGTGGTGCATATACGAATATTTATGGGCCACACAGTTGCCCACATTTCGATGCTGATGGCCGGCCAGCCAGCCTGTTTTTAACTTTTGTAAGTCGTCTTTGGCATTTTTGATCCACTGACCTGAATGCCAGTCCACCACATACACACACTATTGATATCTGAATAGGTGGAATATGTACATATACATATTTGATGGCCAAATGCTTTTCAATAACAATACAGCAACGGCTACAGACGGTCCGCATATCGCACAAAAGCCAACAACAATGGTAAATAAACTATATGCACATATACATATATATGTATATATAGTATGTATATGTAGAAGGGGAACATGGAGGTAAGGTTGTGAGTGTGTGGTCAGGTGTGGCACTCTTTTGTGCCTGTGCAGCCAGCCAAAAGGTATTAAAAATTCTATATTGCCAATACCTCAGCGGGTACAGTGGAAGCTGCTGACTGCGAAGCTTGTAAAATTTATATAAATGAAATATTTAATAGAAAGGTTTTTCTGAGAAAAACGCGGCTTAGTTGGTTCAATTTCAAGTTTTAAATTAGCAGGAAAAGTGGAAGAAAGAAATATTTGCAAAGAATAGAACTAAGTTTGTCCTGTTATGATTACACACAATAATATATTTCATTTCGAAATTAAAATAGTATTTAAAATAGTATTTAACCTTAATTAAATCTTGTGTTGGTTTTATTTAAAACCTCTTTTAAATTACAAAAACTGCAACACCCTCAGTTTTTTTATGGCCACTGTCTGGCTTTCCTGTAGGCCTGCTTATGCAAGTCAAAGGAATTTGTCGAATTTATGAAAGCTTCTTTTTAATTAAAATGAAAATTAAATACAAAAAACAATATACTACCAGAAATTCCCCCATAGGGCTAATCCACTGTTTTAATCCCACCTTTAGTCGCCCATTTCATATGCATATTTAAATACTTTCTGAGCGTCGCTTTGTTATTCTGCATAAATAACTCGAATGGAGGTGGGTAAGCCTTCAAATTTATGCCAAACTAATGCCGTTCCCAGGGTATATGTAGCCAGGCACATGGGAAATGGGCTTCGCTCTTCTCATCCATCCAGCCAGGGCTTTGAACGGGCTTAGTCCTTGTCCTGCAAAATGTTTTGCGGGCTTTATCCTGTCGATTGTCGCTGTTAAAGCCATAAAATAGACCGACCGGTTATTATAAATTCCCATTCGTGGCCGAGTCAGACAATAAAAAGGGTTGACCTTTTTTTTCGGTTTTGTTTTGTTTTTTTCCGGTACTAGATATACCTTTTTATGAGCATGTTCTATGCAAATGTTTGCATATTTATTAAAAACAGCAAAGATTTTGATATAATCCCCTGCATTTAATTGACTGCAACTAACAACTGAAAAATGCCATGTGGGTCAGCCCCGGGAAGGGGAGAGGGGTGTACTCAATGGCGGCAAAAAAACAATAAAAATCGGTGGGAATATCGCGGCTGCTTGTTATACATATGCAATAATTCATGAGCCGGCACAATAGACGGTCGGAATATGCATTGAAAGGCTTTTAATGGGGGGCCCAGGATCGGTAGGTAGTATGTATTTATTTGCATTCCCTGATCCGTTACAATTTCAATTATGAGAAATGGGCCGAGATGTGTACTATGTGTTTGCATTTCATTTCGATGGGCTCCCTCCTGGCCGATGACAGTAATAAATTGCTAGTTTTTTACGCTCAATCCCGGCGGGAGGATAAGCACTAAAACAATGTGTGCCAACATATTGTTATTGCATATCACGCTCTAATTCAATGTGTTTCATTTCGATCTGCATGATGTAAATATTCTGGGGATTTTATTTTTTAAATTAAAGCTTTTACAATGGAAGCTGAATTTAAAAAACAGGCTGGAGTAGTGATAGGCATTTCCCTTTAATATCAATCCATAATCAGCAAATCAGAAATGGCTTTTCCTCAGTGGCAACTCTAAACAAACAAAGGCTTTCTTCTCTGGGTCTGATTACAGTCAGTGAACTGAAAATGCGACAAAAGTGCAAATGGAAAAGGCAGGGAAAGGCATTGCTTGAAAGTAGTTCGTCAAGGACGTTATCCCTTGGCTGGTATCTGTTATCTGTTAGTTTAGCTGCCGCTACATGTTGTTTCAAAGTTTTCCCGAAGCAATCAGCTGAGCGAAGCGAGGATTTTCCAGCTGCCGCCCAATGTTGATGCTGCAATTGGAAAAGTCAACGGCTGCACTGGCTGCCAATATTATCCTTCTTCTTTGGGGGGAAATTGAAAACAGAAAAACCGAATGGCAGGCGGAGTTTCCCCGGCCCAGGCAGGTAGAAGAAAAGCTAAGGAAATGCAATCAAGTCGGTTACTGTCTGAGTTTCGCCTTGTTGTCATAAGAGGATTTCTCACAAGATTTTTACAAGCTTCTCACCGGAGAAACATATTAGAGGATTTCAGCTTGGATTAATTATTTAATCGAGTGATTTACAAGGAATTTTGTAATAGAAAGAAGGTAAATTTAGGCAGAAACAAACTTAAAGTCAAAGAAACTTTAAAGTTTGAACTCCAAAAAACAAGTTAACTTATTTATTTACCTTACCAATACCTTATATATTGTAAAATATTCGATTTAGTAATTATAAAAATTTGAAAACGTGTAAATAATGCCATATCTTAGCATTTTCATATTTTTTTAAATACTTCGTATGCTTATTTTGACCGAATAGGTCTCTCCGCCCTTAAAATAATATCAACAATTTCTCCCTCGCGTATTTATCTTAAAAATACCTCAGGCATCAAAAAATAATTGTTGATTTAAGGAAATGTGTGCGTGGCATTCGGACAATCGGGAATCGTTATATTTGATTTGCGCATAATAGCTGAAATTTTCGGCGACACAATGCATGTGTAATTTTCGCATTCAGTTTTGCCAAATATTTGCGAACCGAATGAAAGTAAATGGCAATGGAATTTGGCCCAATCGCTGGCACTGGCATCGCTCAGTTGGAAAAACTGCAACCTCCATACACAGCCAACCACCGATTCAAGTGCAAATCGAATCAGCCTGGCGTGAAAACGCGCCGGGAAATCGCAACCAAAAAAATGAAAATAAAAATGGGAAATATTGAAAAAATCAGGAATATACATATATATATATTATGTTATTATTGAACTCTGCTCTGCGGGGGAAAAAGAAGTTGAAAAATGCATTTAACCGGTAGTTGGGCTGCGAGAAACGCAAAAACTGTTGACGTCGAAGGGCAAAGTTGCCACGTCCTGGCCAAGGAAGGGCAAATCAAATTTCCGGTCGCCAAAATCCTTTTTCCGCCATTAAAGTTGCATCTGCTGCAGCTTGGCGACGTTGCCATGGCACTTCAATCGAAACTGGACAATTAGTTGAGCTGCCTCGTCCTTCGATCCGGGACTCTGCTCCAATTTTGGTGATTTCCCAGCAGCCTCGCCTCGCTCGGTTTCGGCGAGGTCCTCTGCCTCTAAATAATCAATAACTGTCACACAAAACCAATTGTGATGTCCTGGAACTTTTCGGTGTGCCCAAAACAGAGCCGAACAAATAAACTGACGCGCGCTGTTTTCATTTGTTTTGATTGAGGTTTGCATCTCGTTTAAACAAATGAAGGTAGATGGAAATGCCATTCAAGGTTCAATGAAGAAGGGAATATTTGATTACAAGCACAGCAGGTGGAAAGTGCACTAAAAAAATGTAATATTTCTGCATTTTAACAACTTTATATAAAAGTAAGGAAGTTTTTTGTAAAATCTAATCTAAGTTTTTAGTACTATTAATCTTGAAGAATTAATCTTTAAAATTTATATAAACGAATTTACTAATTTATCAATTTATATTTTCTGATCTAATTCCATTCTGTTATGCATTTTCTCAGTGTTTTCCCACAGGGGCAAATGGCTCCAGGGAAAACTTTTAGTTTGTGAAATTAATTCGGTTTGCTAGTTGCCAAACTTATTCCGATGCCCAACTATGAGTCGACCTGAATTGTGCTCTCATATTATCCACCGCAAACGGACGAGTTGCCCAAATGTCAGCACACATTAATTTAATTTACAAAATACATCCGTTGAAATGGATGCTCGGATACCACATTTAAATGAAATCCATTCGATTCTATGGGTTTGCTTACCTTGCGGCTGTTTGACTTCGGCCACGCCTCCTGACTGTGTTTCCCAGCAAAGAAAAAATAAGAAGAGAGATGAAAAAACCGAAAAAGAATATGCTGATCAACTTTTTCTGTGGCTTTCTTCGGGCTGACATTTGCACATTTTATGGTCCTTGGCCACAATTTAATGTTCGATGTGCTTTGTACCATTGTTGTTGTCGTCAATGCCATTCACATTTTCGTTGTTGGCTAATTTAATATTGTGCTTTGTATGATTTTCACATATTATCAAGAAGTTTTATTGCGGCAATTGAACACGTTGTCAGGAGGATGGAGAAGGGACTTGACTCCGTATCGTCGTAAAATTGAAGCACCCACAGTATTTTTGGATATTTATGTTAAGGATATTGTAAACGTGTATGGTGCGTATACGTAATACGTATACGCAATACGGCATGCGGGCTGCTGCCCTCCGGCTCCAGTTTTGTTCTTGTTGTTCTTGTTCGCCCGGGTTGTTTACTTTTATTGGCTTTCGGTATTATTGGTTATTGTGGAGGTCCTGCGAACTGTATCCCGAGACTGGGAATGGGTCTTCGAAAAAAGGTACGCGTGCCTGTCTACTAGCTGCCTGTTATAATTTAACTTTTATTTCTCTATTTATGGCTTAATAAGACACACGTCCTGAAGGTTTACCAGCCATGCTTATCGGGCACTAAAAGCCAACAACTTTTTTATGGCCTGGCCAAGATAAACGTTTATTTAATTGCCGCAAACAAAACATTCACAGCGATGACAAGGCCCCAACACAAAATCTATTCTTTGTAAGGTGCTTTAGGGGTAATAAATCTATATATATTTCTCATGGTAATAATTATCAAAGCCTGCCATTCCATGACAAGTGATTTATCATGCCCCATAAGTGTCGAACTCAATGAAAACTTATGTTCGAGTGCTGATACTTGCAAGGCATAAATATGAGTATTTTCCTGGGGAAACTTGTTGAGGGAAAAGAGCAAAAGGCAGAGGGAATTGCAAGTGGTTCTCAAGATGATGAAGGGTGCTTGTAATGCATGTTTAAGGCGTTTTTCTTTTAAAGGAAATATTGATCTATAGCTTAAACTTAATTATTAAATTCATATTTAAAGGAAGAATAACTAAATTTAAAATTAAATTCTAATCAAAATATATATATTTTTTTAAATAATTCCCCCGGGTTCATTAGCCCAACATTTGACCAAATAGTTTTTAAAATTTCAGCGACTTTCCATTGAAAAGTCCACCCTCCCTTGAGGGTTTTCCCTTGCACTTACCTCTCTTAAAATCAACAACAAATGGCAATACAAATGTTGACAAAGGCTGGCAGAGCAACAAATAGCAAAACAACAGCCGCTGAAGTGGCACTTGGCGAAAATGGGGGAGCTCGGGTCGGCGGTGTTGAAAGGATGCAGCGGTGCAAACACTGTGGCAGCGAGGACCCTAGGCCTAGTCGCGGCATCCTGGAGAACTGCAACTGACCACAGGAGTCGACCGGAGGACTCGAGAAAAATCGGGGCGAACACAAAAAAAAAAAATAATAATAAAGAAGAGAGTGTATTCCCCAGGTTACCACGATCCGTTTTCCCTTGGACCGAGCCTCTTGAGAAATAACGCTTAGCTTCTGTTTTATTTTTGCTTTATATTTTTCTGGCATTTGGCTTGGAGTTTTTCCCCCCCGCCCTCTTCAGTCATGAGTTGTTTTCTCCAATCCTTTTCTGCATTTCTTTTTTTGTTTTTAGCTGGTAAAGTCTATTATGCTTGCGAAAATTGCTTTACAGCTGCAAAACAATGCGGCAAAAAAGGTTACACAGCACAAAAAGAAATGCACACAAAAATGAATAATGACAGCGAACTGGAGGGAATGGCCTAGAGATTACTTTTAACTCCATTTGGTTGCCACTGATGAAGTGGTGGATTGTGGATGCTCTTTCATCAAATAGAATCTGTAGTGGTAGCGCGTAAATTGGATGATTTAAATAATAAAAAATTAAGCTTAGGATACATAAGATATCTTCTAAATAATAACATTTAAATTCAATCAACAAATACAACTTTTACGTTTAACTAATGAAAACAAATAAATAATAATATGTAATAGAACAACTTCCTTTTCAACTTAATCACAAAACCCCAAAGATGAGTTAGAGTATTAAGAGGAAATTTACTATCAAAGTCTCCGAGCAGCCGTGGAATAATATTTGCTCCAACCTCCGGAGGGTCGAAGACGGAAAAATCGGGCGGATGGTTGGAGGATGGCAGGGAAGTGCAGCTAAAATAATTTGCGCATAATGAAGCCGGAAGTGTGAATGCAAAGAATACAAGAAAGTGGAAGCAAAAGAACTTCATTATCAGCGGCAAGCAGATAGGAAAGTCGTCGGGTAGAAGCTCGTGCTCCTGCTCCTGCTCCTGCTCCTGCTTCAGCTCCTGCTCCTGCTCCTGCTCCTGCTCCTGCTTCAGCTCCTGCTCCTACTCTCTATCCCCCTCCCACTCCTGATCCTGCTCCGGCTTAGCAGAGGCATTCAAGCAGCGAAAATTACACAAAAAATCTTTTTGCCAGGATTTTCTAATTAAAGTTTCAGCAAACGGAACGCGGCGTCAAAGTGAAATTAATGGGTGGAAGCTGCCATTTTGGCCAGACTGGCTTTTACCATTTCCCTTTCCCAAAATATTTCCCGATTTACGAATGTGTGTTCCTGTGTGTGCGTGGCTTTATGAAGTCAACGATGGCAGCATTTTCGGCCACTTAATCTGTTCTCTCACTCGAACTCAGCTCTTCCCTGTGTGTGCGTAATTTATTTGCAATCAATGCCGCCTGAAAGGACATTATTTTTACATTAAAGCAAGGGCTTGAGGCTGTGTGTGTGTGTGAGAGGGATAGAGAAGGAGCGTGGCCAAAAGTTGGCCAAAAAAACTGTGCCAAAAACAAAGCCAGCTAACATTTGGCAGCTGTCACATAATACTTCTTACACCGCGCAGGCATAAATAATCAGAGGGGAATTGAATGGGATATATGGCAAAAAAATAGGTTAAAAATTGATTTAAAAATTATATACTTATGAAGACTAAGGTATAGCTAAAATTTAATAAAATTAATTGTATTATTTAATTAAAAATAAAAGTATTTCATGATATAATACCATCAGTAAGGACTTTCACCTGATTTACTTCGAATTAATTCCTCTTTTACGGAATATAATTAATAATAATAAAGACATAATGGCTTTATATTTAGCTCTTATCAAAAAATAATGCATCCCTTTTCCCCAAGTGTAACATTATCCCACTGAAGCTGGAATAAACTATTTGTGGAAATCGTCAGTGACATGTGAGATCTCACATTTGTGAGCTGTCATTTTTGGGGAAGGAGAGACTATAGTATAGAGCTTTCCGTTAATGCGAGTTTCATTAGGCAGAACGCCACACTCTCCTCTCCCTTTTAACTTTCCACTAACGCCACTCTGGCCATTGCTCCTGAGCTTGTCTCTGACAATCTCCCGGGAAAGTTTCTCGAACTCCCCGGCACGTATCGTGTGTCATAAGCAGGAAAAGCGGCTTTCGGGAGCGGCGACTGCAGCGGACACTGCAGAGCTGTGTGTGTGTGTGCAAGTTGGAAATAAAATTATTAACCCCGCTGCAATGCAACATAAATAGGATTAGTGTCTGCAGAGGAACAAACACGACTTGCGAGGAATGAGGGACCAAGAAGAAGAAACGCCACAACAAAGGCAGCCAGCAACATTTGCATTTGCATGTTGCATACTTCACGGCGCAGTGCTCACATATGATAAACGGCAACGACAATGCCACAACCACAGACACGAACGACTACACAGACACACACAGACACTTTTTCGCTCTGGCACTCACACTGCGGCATTCCCATTTCCCTTTTTGCAGTATCTGCTTCGGTGTTATGCCCATTATTATGTTAGGGAAGCAGGGTATGTTTGAGTTATGGTTGACATAGGTAATATGTTTATATTTTTATATAGTATATATATAAAAAAAAAATATAAAAATAAGTCAAAATTAGTTGAGAGCTATGACTTAACTTGTTATTTCACTAACTTCCTTTTATATATATTTTCTACCATCAAATTAGCATTTCTCTAATAATTTTCCTTGAAAAATTGGTCCTTCGAGCCGGATACTATGTGAATATGCTTAATATTTAGCAGAAAAATTTGTTAACAAACATTGATCGGTATCAATAGTTCGACATAAGCCTTCTTAGCTGCCTTACATTGTCTTTGCTTTGACTGGGCAAAAATGCAGCTGAGTATTTTTCAGCCGCATGCAAAAACTCCATTTCATTTCTGCGGCTGTCGTCCAGTGTATTGACCCCTAAAACGCCCTCCACACAAACACATATACTTGCATTAGTGACAAAGCCATTCCAGCTTAACCCAAGCCCAAAACCCCGCCCCCCCTTCGACACCATCGCGGTTTTTGCAAGCATTTTGTTTGCTTTGTGGCTTCCGGTTTCTGTTACTGTTTTCTGTTTCTGATATTCCACTTCCACTGCCACTCGCCTTTCTGTTCGAAAATATTCCCTAACAAATGCTCAACGCCGCCCAAAAGTCAGGGCCCGCGAGCGCCAACTCAGTGTTTACCCAATCGTCCGAATTAAACTTAAATATATGTGCAGGCATTAATGTATAATTAAGCCGTCAATCGATCGATCTGGCCGGCAGGTATTCGTAAGAGCGCCATTCGAAATGGAGTCGAGGACACGCCCGAAATGCCAGCGGGCAGCCAACGATTTTCCTCGTGTGAAAACCGAGAAAAGCTCTGCCATCAATTGAATTTCGTGGGTGCTGTTTTTTTTTTGTGGAATCAAAAATTCAATTTGCCAAATTGGTGAGACCTTTTAGTGGAAATATTTCGAAAGAAAAATACTATAAAGATTTTTCTGAAATAATAAAGAAAGACAAGAGTTCTTAAATAACTTAATATAAGAGTTTTTTAACAAATTCTAACAAATTAAAGAGTTGAGTAAGTCAGTCACACCTCTGTTATACATTATTAAGTAAAGCAATTCCACATTTCATTTAATTTTATTCAATTTCCTACATTCCCACAGGTTTACTTATTCATAAAATGTTACTTAGCGTTTTTTCTAATTTTACCTTACAGTTTTTTTCCATTTAGTTTTTTTGTAACACTTGATTTCCTTTTTAATTTGTAGTTTAATTATAAGTAACGACATTCAGTCCAGGTGACACTGGAAGGAAAGACCGAGATTTAAGCTTGCCAGCCATGCGGTTTTGGGCTTGAAAAATTAACGCGGAAATGCCAAAATGTTGAGCATACGCCCCGTTGCCTGCATGCAAATTTCATATATTAAGCCACGCCGAGGGCGGCAACATCGCGATGAGGGGCAACTAGTTGTTTTTGGTTTGCATGGTCGAGGGCCATAATTGCAACATGCCGCACAAACACACACACACACACGCCACTCAGTGTGCGACTTGGGACCTTAGCCAAGTCAAACAAACCGCGGGGCATAGGCAAAAAACAAAAAAAAATAGGGGGAAAAACGGAAAAATGGCTGGCGAAAAAAGGGAAAACTAAGGAAAGCCAAAATTTGTAGTTGTACTTTAGGGTTTGCCAGGGGCAAATGGGAAGAGGAAAACTCTTATGGCTTTGTGGGTCTCCTGGCAGAGTGTTGTTATGACTTAATGTGGCCCAGTGACGGTTGTGATGGAAGTGCACTTAGAACAATATATTTTTCTGATAAAATATGAAATAAAATAGCTAAAAATAAATTTAAACAAGTTTCATAGAATTCATGGCAAATTTGATATAAAATGTTAGTCTTTTCTGCTATTTTTTTTAGAAATTACATATGAAAAGTCAGAGCCTGTCAATCAATCGAATAAATAATATTATTCAACTCTTTTAAACATGTTTAAATTCCTGTTTTTCTTAATTTTGTATTATTTACATTTGTATTTATTAAATGTTTGTCTCAGTGTCGACAATAGAATATATAAAGTGCCTTCCTCGAGCCCATTAAACTGTCCGCAGTTCTGAGTTTACGACAACCGCACTAACTTTTGCCCCTGTCTCTCCTCTCCTCTCCCTCTTGCAGGCCTGAGGCGGAGGACCATCAGCCGGAACTATTCCCGTTCGAGTATGCAATGGCAGCGGGAGGGGCGACGCTGGAGAGCCCGGCTGCGCCAGGACATAGCCAGGACATAGCCAGCGACAATAGCGCCCAGCGCCTAACGCTAGCCACGAAGGTGCGGCGAAAAGGGCCGCGTCCACAGCGCCCCCAGCGGCGCCTGCACCCGCCCCTGATCCCGCCCCGTCTGCGCCAGGTCCTGCCGCTGCCACACCTCCTCTGGCTGCTGTGCTGCTGCTCCTGGCTGGGCCAGATGGGCCAGCTGCGAGCCGAGTGCCCGGCGGTGTGCGAGTGCAAGTGGAAGAGCGGCAAGGAGTCCGTCTTGTGCCTTAACGCCAACCTCACACATATCCCCCTGCCGCTGGACGCGGGCACCCAGCTGCTGGACCTCAGCGGCAACGAGATTCAGTCAATACCCGACGACAGCTTCGCCGCCGCCCAGCTGCTGAACCTGCAGAAGGTGTACCTGGCCCGGTGTCACCTGCGTCTGATCGAGCGGCATGCATTCCGCAAGCTCATCAATCTGGTGGAGCTCGATTTGAGCCAGAACCAGCTGACGGCCATACCCTCGCTGGCCCTGTACCACGTCTCGGAGCTGCGGGAGCTGCGGCTGAGCGGCAATCCCATCCTCCGGGTGCCGGACGACGCCTTCGGCCATGTGCCGCAGCTGGTCAAGCTGGAGCTGAGCGACTGCCGGCTCTCGCACATCGCAGTCAGAGCCTTTGCCGGGCTGGAGAGCAGCCTGGAGTGGCTGAAGCTGGACGGCAATCGGCTGAGCGAGGTCAGGAGCGGCACCATCACCTCCCTAGCCTCCCTGCATGGCCTGGAGTTGGCCCGCAATGCCTGGAACTGCAGCTGCTCCCTGCGCCCGCTGCGAGCCTGGATGCTGCAGCAGAATATACCCAGTGGCATACCCCCCACCTGCGAGTCGCCACCCAGGCTCTCGGGCCGGGCTTGGGACAAGCTCGATGTGGATGACTTTGCCTGCGTGCCGCAGATTGTGGCCACGGACACCACGGCCCACGGAGTGGAGGGCAGGAACATCACCATGAGCTGCTACGTGGAGGGAGTGCCCCAGCCGGCGGTCAAATGGCTGCTGAAGAACCGGCTCATCGCTAACCTAAGTGCCGGCGGAGATGGTGACTCCGATTCGGAGCCCCGGACAGCTGCCGCCACGCAGGGCAGGAAGACCTACGTCGTCAATATGCTAAGGAATGCCTCGAATCTGACCATTCTCACGGCGGACATGCAGGATGCGGGTATCTACACTTGCGCCGCGGAGAACAAGGCCGGCAAAGTGGAGGCCAGTGTGACATTGGCTGTGTCCCGACGGCCACCCGAGGCGCCCTGGGGCGTAAGGATTGTCCTGCTGGGCGCCATAGCGGCCCTACTCCTGGTCGGTGGATCCTCCTTTGCGGCCATCTGCCTGTGCTCCCTGCAACGACGCCGGAAGCTGCGACTCTGGAACTCTGTGCCACCGGTGCGTCGAAGTGAGAGCTACGAGAAGATCGAGATGACCGCCAGGACGAGGCCGGACCTGGGCGGCGGTGCCAGCTGTGGGGGTGGCAGTGCCACCGGCGCTGGTCTCTTCCAGGATGCCGAGGAGCAGGGCTACCTGCGGGCGGCCCACACTCCGCTCAACGACAACGATGCGGGCCAGGTGGCGGCCATTGTGAATCCGAGTGCGGGAAGTGCTCAGCGAAGGAACGGGGACTATCTGCACGTATCTACGCACTGCGATGACGAGGAGGAGGAGCAGCAGCAGCAGCAGCACCATCACTCACTGCAGCAGCAGCAGAGCCAGCACCCGCACCACCCACATCCCAACCAGCCGCAGCCGAGGAAAAGCTCCCAGGGACACGTTGCCTCCGCATCCGGAGCGAATAACTCAGTGCCGCTGGAGGAAACGGATCTGCACATACCGCGCCTCATCGACATTGGCGGGTGAGTTGAGTTACACAGGGGGAAAATGAGGGATATTCATTTATAATTTAGTATTTATTTTTTATACAATTTGGAAATAAGATCGTTAGGGTTTGGTGTATAGTTAACTTTCTTGTGCAAGTCTCTCAAACAGTATCTTAAATCATTAAATTTGTAAACTATAAAGTACATTATTCCTTAAAGTCACATTTCTTGTTAACAATTACCTAAATTATTATTTATAAATCATTAAAGATCTGCAAGGATATTTCTCAACTATATTTTCATTACAAAAATCCTTAATACAGCTTTTTAAAAAACCCTTCCTAAAGTACCCGCCCCTTTTTTTGTGCAGTGCACCAGTTGTCCCCTCCGGGCGCCCTTTGTTTCTGCGGTTCTCGTTACTTCGAGTGGCAATTGTCCCCCCGACCGGGTGTCCGTGTCCCTGTCAAAGAGCTGTCATGCTCGAGTGCGGAACGCGCCCGGATCTCCGTATTGCGTCCGTATTATGGGCAACACTTGACACTTCCACTTTGAGCACGAGTGTGGGCCTCCTACGCCTCCGCCTACGCCGCCTCCCACCCACACCTCGTTGTACCTCCTGCTCGGCCAGAGAAAACGCGCGTGCTAATGACGCGCGAAATATGCGAGCACATCCAACGGCCCACACGACCGCTTCCACATCCACATCCTGCGCCGAGAAGTGCTTTATTTTGGGCGCACGAAGGACTCACTCTGCCTGATTGGCGCTTGTCATGTAAAGGGGAGTCCTGCCGCGAATACGAGTGCGGGCTAATGGATGCCTTGACGGTTATCTTCATGGACGAGGACACTGCCGAATAACGAGAGAGAATCTGAAAAGTCAAGCACTCAGGGCACAGGGCAATCGTGGTATTTATACATGAGGAGGCCAGCATCAAAGAAACAATCCGCAATCGTGAATCAAGATATACTATATATATACCCAAAAAGCCATGTCAATGGGTCAGGTTATTCAGAAATGGCTGGGATTTTGTACTACTTTAATTTATTTATTTTATTATTCACCCAATTAAAGCATATCTTTTCCACTTCCCTTTCAGAACCGATTCCGCCTCCAGTTCTATCTCCAGCCAGGTGGACGCCGCCGCTCGCCTAGCGGGCTATGCGGGTCACAGCTGGAAGACCACACCCATTGCCACCACGAAGATCAACTCGCCGCACAGCAAACCGAACTCGAACCCGGCACCTTCATCATCCCTGAATCCTGGCGGCACAGCCTCGCCCTACTCGCACTATGGCAACCATCCGGCGGACGAGATGGCCACCTCGGTGTTCTGCAGCGAGGGCCAGGAGAGCGATCTCTTCGATAGCAACTATCCGGACCTGCTGGACATTGCCAAGTATGCGGTGGCACAGGCTCAGCAGCAGCAGCAGCATGGCCAGGGACCTGGCCCCACCCTCAACGGCGGACTGTGCACCCTGCCCCGGAAGCTGAAGACCAGCGGGAAGTATTTCCGCAACTCCTCGGACAGCCAGTCGCCGCTGCTGGCGGACAACTCGAGCAAGTATGGAAGCAGCACGCTGGGCGATGGCAGCTTCCTCAACGAGGCCATGGGCCTGGGCAGGCGCTACTCGGCCGAGTCCAGCTATGCGAACTACTCCAGCACCGCGACGTACACGGGCGGCGGCCAGAGGGCCAACAGCTTTCTCAATCTGGTCCAGAGTGGGGCCCACAAGGGCAACCTGCTGCCGGGCCACAAATTGGGTCACAAGCCCAGCCTGCCCTCGAGTCCCGTGCAGCATCAGCGATCGCTGTCCAGTGCGGCCACGCCGCTCTTGGATTTCTCCGCCTTGGCATCGCGGGCCGCCGGAGCGGCCAACTCCTCGGTGGCTGCCTATGACTATCATGCCGCGCAGCTGGAACGCTTTCTGGAGGAGTACCGCAACCTGCAGGATCAGCTGTGCAAGATGAAGGAGACCTGCGACACCATACGCAAAAAGGAGACGCCTCTGCGCGTGGCCATTGGCCAGTCGGCGGCCCAGCTGGCCGATCCCGTGATGTACAGTGCGGCCTCGCACAGTCCGAAGCCTCCGCCGGCGGCGAGTAATCTCAAGGCCAAGACCCTGCTGCCGGGACAGCCGCCGGATCCGCCGCCCTATTGGCTGCATCGGAATGCCATGTTGAAGCGACTGAATGGGGATGGCGGAGGAGCGAATGGGGCAGGGGGATCGCCAGCCTCGCCGCAGCCCGGACAGGACATCTTCAAGAGCTAATCGAAATCGTGTACAGCCGCAGGATCGAAGGATGCAGTGACGAGAGAAAAGGAGGGACTTTGCCAGACTTCGGACAGCCGAAGGGGGAATGAGCTTGCAAAGGAAATTTATTTTGTAAAAGGAGAGAAAATAAATTCATAAAGTTCTTAAAACACAAGTCATAGAAAACATGTTTTGAAAAACATTTTGTCCTCAAAAGTTTTGTTTTAAAATAAAACTCATTTATATTAATTATTTTCCACACACTGCCATAGTCACTTATAGTTAAGCCCTCGCAAGCTCAAGGCCCTTGATCGAGAAATGCATTTGTCTGGTTAGTTAGTTAGGGTTAGTTAGCTGGAGGACACTCAACTGGTTCATAGCCCAGCCCTCTGTTGTATTATAGAAACACTTTTCCACTCTTTATACTCGCTACGCATTATTCAACACAAACTACATACATAAAGCCCTAAAAAGAACATAAAACATTGTAAGTGTATAGACAGCAATCCCTTAGAAAAAGTAAAAACTAAATCTCGATCACAACCTATCTGAACCTAATCCTAGTCCTAGAACCTCCCCCCAGAAAAAAAAAACTCTCGTGTTAGTCTAACTACAAGTGTTTTGTACTTTAAGCGATCTCATTATAAACAAGGATAATATATAGATGACCTTAAATACGATTACGAGTAGGATAAGTTTGAGTTGGCACAGACTGCAGGATGGATCATTCGTTAGACGTTCATTCGTTTTTCAGTTTCAGCAATTTGTAAACCAATTTGAATCGAAAAACTCAATTCAGTCGATTGCGAAATTGTAATTTAAAAACGATGACAAAACCAAACCAAAACGAAAAAAAAACCTACTTTATGGTGTCACTAAACTAAAGCTCGAAAAACACTTCACCCAAAAAACAAAACAACAAAGAACAAGCAAAAATAAATTAGTTGAGAATTGAAAGAAAACAAAAAAAAAAGAAAAAGCACCCAGCGCGTTTTAATGGTTCGAATGGGGTTATTTTTTCCGGGGACTCAATCGAGAGAGGCGTGCAAATGTCCACTTCCGGTCGCGGGCTTTTCCGGGGTGAAAGGGTTGCAGGGTTGAAGGGCAAGTAATTGTCGCTTGTCGTGTAGCGCTCCCAGTGGCCAGTGGCCAAGATTAAACAATAATTTCATGCCATAAAAACTCAGTGGAACGTGGGCGTGGCCGGATACTCCCCTATGCTCATAGAGAAACAGAGCGGCAATTGGTTCGACGGGGCACATTTCTTTTATTTTCGCCTTGCATTCCGGCTGCCAAATGAAGTTGTAAAATGCAAATGAAGCCGTCGCCGACGCCGCTGTTGCCGTTGTCGTAGTCACATGCGCGTTAAAGTTCATGTTCGATGTGATGTCGCCATAAAGCAGGATTAAAACGAATTTATGAACCTTTGGCACGGTACTGGTACTGGGAGAACGACGACATGATAGCCGCTTTATGCCTTATGCCCCCATATCCTTCGCACACACACAATGTCGCAGGAGCTTGACATTGTCTTTGGGCCGCAGGCATTTGAATGAGAAACGTTGCCTACTTGCCGGGGCCATTCGGGAAACATTGTGTAAAATGGAAATCGCCGCTCTGCTCGATACTCTGCTCCTCCTGTGGTCTGGGCCACATCAATAGCTCATTTGCGCCCCGTGCATAATCTCATAAATATTTAAGACAGGTCCTAAAAACGTACTCTAAGATGTAAATATTTTAAGAACGCCGCCGCCGAGTCAGGAATTTAAATCAAAATAAATCTGGCAATCTTACATTTACACTTTACAATTTTTGAAGATTTTTACTAGTATTTTTGGTAGCATTTTAAAGGTGTAAGGATAAGTTTTGAGATATTTATTTATTTATTTTATTGAGAGAGTTGAAATTGCTTGAAAATATTATTTGTTTCTTGTTTTATTTTATTTTAGGAAAGTTTATTTCAATTATTGCTTTTAGTTTAAACTTAAATCCTACCGAAATATTATTTTTATATTCCTTAAAAATATCTTTCCTCCAATTTTACCAGCTAATTTCCCGTTGGTGATCTCAATTTCATTCCATTCCCTTTGATTTATACAGGAATTACATGTAATTAAGCAATGCCGACTGGCTGATAAAGACTCTCACTGACTGGCTTATGAATTTCAAGCACGCAGGCCAGTCTGAGGCCACTGAAAATTCAAGGGAACTCCCTTTTCGGTCAGTTGCGAGATACTTACTGTTAACGCGAACCAAGGCCTGCGGTCTGTCGGCTTTAAAGGCGAAAACCATTTACATTCACCGCATACCACCCACCATCCTCTCTCCTTAGGCCATCTCCCATCTTCTGTCCAGCTAAAGCGAAAATAATGAGCCCGATGCTGGGGATCTCGGTGTGAAGCCAAGTAAAGAGCAGCAACGTCGAGAGCAGTCGAGTTCATGTCAAGCTGTCAGTCAAGGTCGATTTCGTTTCCCCAGTTGCCTTCCTGCAACCTTTCACCTGCAGTCCTGCACCGCCCAATGCCCAATGCCACCCGCTGTCCTGCCTTGCACCTGTCAGCGGCAGAAGGGGCAGAGGACGAAGGATGGGTGAGATGGGGAGAGGCGGCGGCAAGTGCCTTTTTGTCACTGTCTTGCGGCTGCTAGTGCAATTTTTATATATGCGGCCAGAGCAGGGTATTAGGGAGATATACGTGACTAGCTAAAGGGATATAATTTTAATTTAAGAACTGTAAGAATATAAATAAAAATCTAAGAGAGGCATAAATAAATGTAGTATGGTCTTATAGAAAAAGTTAGCTTAATTGTCTAGTTACTTCGAAAAGAAGAATCCTTTTTATTGAATTTGGCTAAACTTGTGATATTTTTTAATGCAGAACACATTAATTTAATTTCAATATATTATCTTCCTTTAAATTAAATTCACATCAACAAAATTTCTCCAAGTGTTTGCCTGATTTTAACTCCGCGCTGAAGGGACCTTTAAGCTGAGTACCAACTAGTTGACTCCTCGGGCTGATAAGGCGATGAGCGGAGCTAACAGAGCAATGTGTGTTATGTGTATGTGCCCAGGGAATTTTTCCATCATTATCAGTGTCCTTGTAGCCGCTTCCACATGCCACTTAATGCCAACGCAGCAGCAGCGGTGCGCCGGCTCTCGTTCCACTTTCGTCCGCCGTCGTCCGCGTCCTCGTCGTTCTCGTCGTCATCTTGGCGGCCTTTGTGGTGGCATCGCACAATTGCATACCACCCACCCAAAAGCCCACAGCCACCCCGCCACACCATCCTTCATGCCTCCCTCAACGACCATTATATTCAAGCATTTTCGTGGCATAAGTTGGCACTTTAGCGCCAGGCAGCTGCTACCTGTTTCAGTTTTCCCCACTTTTTCAGCTCCTCTCTCGCATTTCACTTTTTTTCTCCCTCCTTGTTTTGTTTTTGCTGCTGCTGGTGCTTTGTTTATTTTAAGCTAGCATCACATTGTGGCAAATTCCAAACTGATGACAAAAAAGGGTCCTGAATGATCGCCAAACAAGTATGGATTGGGTTTTCAGAAGAAGATCTAGAACCAATTGGAAAATTCGAATAGTTGGCCTTGAGTTGGGAAAGAATGTGTCCACATAAAAAGAAAAAGAAATCAGATGATTTTTAATTTTTTAAAAAATATTATATTAAAAAATAATACTTTGGTCAATCCTAAAAGGGTTTTATTATTTATTAATGGAAGAAATATTTCTCATTAAAAAAATACCCTAAAAAATTGTTAATTTCCCTTATGGTCTTACTTCAATTATTAATTAAAATTCAAGACTTTCTTGGAAAAGATTTTTTAAACTTGTATAATTTTCTTTTGTAATATTTTTCTCCCTCTGCCTTGTATATTTTTCAATTGGCCACATTGGCAATCGATATGGCAAGGATATGGTAGGGAGACGAAACAGGATGCTGCTGCCTGCTGCTTAATGTGCCAGAGCCTCTTCCTTCAACACGTCCTGTTCCCCCTCCCTCGTCCAAACCCACGCCCACTGCTGTCGTCCTTTTTAATGGATGTTGCATTACTTTCCGAGGCAGCTGTACCGAACAAAAAGTTTCCGCCCAGCGAAAATTGAAAAATAGTTTTCCCCTCCCCAAAACGAAACACGGAAACACACAGAGAGTTTGGCCAAAAAGTTGGCTCTGCTCTGCCGCCCCCGAAAAGTTAATGGCAATTGCATTTATTGATTAGCCCGGCAGGAGCTGCAAGGATGTATCGAATTCCGCTTAAATGCCACTTGGATTTAATTTTCGTGTTTGGCTAAGCCAACGGATATTGTGTCCCTCTCGACCGCAAGTTCAACAAGTCAACGCATCAATGTCAAATAATCCTCTGCGGGGAAAAACGCAGCCACTCGATGCGCCTGCGGTTAAGAGCGCAAGGACACCGGTGACATAAAACAAACTCAAGCTGCAGTGTCACTGCCACGCCTCCCTCCTGCCTCCTAAGTGCTGGTAATGAGCGCACTGATAATTCACTAAACAAAAGCGGCGAAAAAAAGTGGTGAAAAACTAACGAAAAAAAACGAGAAAATCTGAAGCGGAGCGAAGCGAAATCGCAGTGCAAATGGCTGCTGGGGAAAAATGTCAAGGATAGTGGGCCAGCGAACTGCTGCCGGAAATGAAATGGAAGGACGATTTTCACTTTAGTTTTTTTTCTGTCCTTTTTTTTTTTTTGCATGGCACAATCAATGGCACGGCCAGAAGTTGGAAAGTCGAGGCGAAAATGGGTTTAGAAGCGACAGGATCGTCGGCGCATTTAAGTGTCAATTAAATTTTAAGTGCTCAAGTGAAGCATTTAATTTTTGTGCAGTTTTAGAGCGTCTAAAAATAAGGATATAAGCATTTTTAAAGGGACCTTAAACAAACTATATTTTAGGTCTTAATATAAGCTTATAAAAAAGATATTCGAAAAAGCAAAATAAAGTAATTTTGAGCTAAATAAAAATTGTGAATTATTCTGAAATACCTGATAAACTTGAAATTTATTAATAGTAATAATAAAATAAATTTAAATTAACAATGGTTCCTGTTAAAACTATATAAATAACCTTGAACTTTGACTATATATACTTTGGGAATTATTATTAATATTCCCATTGATGTGAATCCATTCAAATTAAAAACACTTCAAACATTTTCATGGCTTTTAAATATTTTAAATTTATTTTATTTATTTATCTACGCACTTTAAATATATTTCAGTTAAATGTTGAGTAATTCTTAAATTTATATAAAAGCAAGCTGTCTTAATAAATGCAATTATTTTTAATACATCAAAGAAATCATCTGAAAATATTTAAATTTCATTTTCAAAAAGCATTTAAACAATTTATTTTCCTAGTAAAACGGCCGGAATGTGGCAGAGAAATCTCCAACTGACGAATATACATATTTAATAAATATGTTTATACAAATATGTTTATACAAATATATGTGTATTGAAATATATTCCATTGAGAAACTTTACCTGGCATTTGAAAGAGTAACGAATGGCACGCCAGCCTGTAAAATTCTTGCAATTAAATTCCTTCGGCGCTGCTCTCGGAAAATTCGCTCCTGGCGAGAATCCTCGCCGAATCTTATGGGCCGCCAATCTGGGGCACACCTGGCGACTGTCACTCAACGGCTGCCAGTTACCAAAACCAAACTGGGCTAAGCTCTCAGCGCTGCCAATTCCTCAATGCGCCGAGCAATTACAAAGGCCGAAAGCCGAGACCCGAGTGGGCTGGGAGGCTGGAGGGACCTGGGACCTGGAAGCTGGTAACTAAAAGCTGAAAGCCAAAAACAGAGAGCCACTTTAATGAAAACTTTGGGTCGGGGCGCTTAGTGGTTTTTGGCCGAGTTGCAGCGGGTAATCAGCCATGTTATGGCAGCTTCCCAAAGCGGTTTCGGTTGCTCCGGGGCGGTTCGTAGGGGGATTATGGCCTTGCAGTGCTCTTGAAAATTTGTTGTTTGCCCTGCAACAGGATAATCTGACGGGAATCATTTCTGTCATTTTTTGTGTGTCCTTTTTTTTCACTTTTTATGTGCGGCCTCTGTGTGTTTGTATTGGTTTCGTCGCCTCCGTTTGTTTGCATTGCCCGCGAAAAGAGAGAAAACAAAAAAAAAACGTACAAATTGTGGCCCGAAACTTTATGCCAGGTTTTTCCCGACCACGGTTATTTGCCGCCTTTGTGCGGGGCTCAGCTTTGGGTTTTGTGTGTTGGCCGACTTTTAGCCGGGGCCACTTTAATTAAGCGCATCGAATTAAAAGCAAGCTTTCCCCAAAAAGTGTCAATCAGAGTTGCTATCAAGATTGCACTCTCAGAGTTCTTAGCAACAAAAAAATATATAAAAAAAATATATGAATATATATAAACATATATATATAGTAATATCCACTCCTGCCAAGTAATAACACGAGGGTGGAATGCAATTGTTACGCTTGAAATTCATTTGAATATTCGGCGCGGAAGTGTGTGCATTTAAATTGAATTTTATGAAACTGTTGCTAAAGCAAACAGCAAAAAAATGCAGAAGAGTACAGACTATAAAATACCCAAAATTAGGATTAAAAATATTTAAAAATAGATAAGCCACAGAAAATTATATAAAATCTTATGACATTAACATAACATATATTTTTCATTAATTAAAGCTGAAGTTTCAAGTTACCAAAACTAATACAAATACCGGAAAATATTATAACAACATCAAGAAAATAACTTGATTAAATCTTAAACAACTTACTTTTATTTTAAATAAAAGAAAAATCTAAGAGTTTGCATATTTTACATGTTCCTGACGCGTTAAAGTCTGGAAAATTGCTCGCAACTCGGAAGCCATGGTGATGCAAACATTTCAAACACACTTCGTGGAAATTTCAACCGAGAACCGAGTGCTGGCCAAACGTGTTGCGGACAGTTGAAAATGTTGTTCCAGAATGGCCGGAAGCGCCACACTTGGCGCCAAAAGTAAGGCGGCACACCCCGGCACATGCAAAATATATGCGCAGACACAATGCGAGCGCAGGTAACCAATTTCGAAGTTGAATCGTTTAGTGGAATCACTTGAGGCGATTAAAATCAATCACAGACAATTGACGACGACTAGAGAGACCCCCGACGACCTGACCTGCGAAACGGACTACATTTTTCTTGCCACTTCTTGCGATTTTATTTAATTTGCACTCGAAGCTATGTCGAGAGCCTCGCCTCCTCGGGGGCCTCTGTTAGGGAAAATTTGATTTTAAATTGGTTTTCAAAGCAGCAGAAAAGAAATTGGAGAAAAATCAGAAATAAAAAGTTTGCAGAAACTAACAAGTCCGTTTTCCACTCTCAGGTGTGAGCCAGAATGTTCGAGTGTTTGGCCATAAAGAGCCACAGGTTATGTTTCTCGCAGTGAGGCAAAAGCGAGAAAAATAATCACAGGACAGAGGCAGAGGTAAAAATATTTTCAGCAACAGCATAAATACCATTTCGAGTAAGAGTGTCGATAAATATTTGCTTGGGGTAAATTAAATTGGGGCAAAAATGAAACCAAACAACATTAAACAAATGGAATGAATGGATTCTTATTTGCATTTGTTGAAATGAATTTTTCATGTACATTTTACATTTGCCCCAGAATAAAATAATCAATCGAAATTGGGGACAAATTAATGAAATGCAAATTAGGGCATTAATAAGGGCAGTGATATATCAATTTAAATTGATATGGCGAAATATATAGCAGGAAGGAATATTGATAATTAAAGGAAAATGTTATTTATTGCATATTTATAGTTATTTATATTAAGACATAATTTAATTGCTTTGTTGTAGTTTATTTTGTACTCTATACCATTCAATATATTCCTGAAAAGTTATATCATTTAATACTATTATTTATCTTTAAAACTATTTGCCTTAAAAAAATCTATATAACATATAATACAATATTTGTATAGTTTCAACTGTTCCTACTTCCTTAAAAATCGTGTATATATTAAAGGGAAACCGCCATTAAAATGTATATTAAAAAATTAAAGTTAAATAAACTAAAAATCCTCATAAATTCTGTTAATTTCATTACTAATTTATAAAATACATCATAGCCCCGCCTGGTAAACCCTTTTCGAATACCAGAAAACTTCATCGCTCCATCATTCACTCTGTCATTCATTTATTCAGTTACCCATTCATTTGTTAATGTGGCTGTGGCGGTCCTTCTCGACCAACTTCATTTCAAAACTTTTGCCATATTTCACGCTGCCACAATAAATTGTTGCATCCGCCGCACAGCGAAAACTCCGCTTCAAGTTGAACTTTGCATATTTTTTGGTTGACTTTCCCAGACACACAAAGGCAAGTCCCTCCTTAGAGTTGGGCGGGCTTAAATGATTTTTAATTATGCCAGAGCATAGACATGGGATACTGAGGCTTGAATGTAAATTATAAATCTTTAATTAGCAACAGCAGTCTTTTTGGCTGCTCTCGGGAAATACATGTATATATTTATATAAATTCGCATTAATCTTTTCTAATTTATTGACACAGTCGCAAATGCGGGTCCTTGTATGTTTTGCTGGCTTACCGTCGAGTTATGCATAATTTATGCAAATTTCGCTAAATCAATTTTTAATTAAAATCCCACACATACCCACGAGTGCGAGTACGAGTATCTGCAGCTGCTTTGCCAAAACAAAATAATTGAAATGGCCCCAGCGATGGGAATATATGTACAGATATATATATCCACATGCATCCAGATGGGCGGAGGAGGCTGCTGGCAAACAAATCAATATGTAGAGCCATCAATCTAGCCAACTGTCTGTTCAAGCATTTTATCCATTTCGTTCGACGAGCCAAAAGTGTCAGGCTAAACGATAATTTTATTTGCATAACACTAAACATAAAACTAATTTGTTGTCTCGATTTAAATGGCTGCAATGTCAAACACGGATAGTTCTACTCCAAAACATCTGTATAAATATATACGGACTCGAAGTGAGGCAGCTTAAGTTGGACAGACAGTTGGCAGGTCAACTGGCAATTAATCTCAATTAAAATACATTATCCATCTTAATGTAAGCTCTAGTTATAAATGCATCACTAAAATGCTTTAACCTTGGATTTCTTGGTTTCAAATGGGAGTTAAGGAAAGCTTATTTATCATTAATAAATGATAATTAATACAAGGAGTAAACTAAATAATGTTTGCACTTAAATGCTGCCGAACTGTTACCTAAATATTCCGCAAATACATCCATTTTATTATTTATGCTTGTTTAATTTAATAAATTCAAAAGAAAACTCAAGTTAAATCATAAAATCATATCCAAAAGATTTTTATGTGCACTAGTATTTCAATTTATTCTGGCAAAGGTGGTCGTATGCATAACTTTTTAAGCTTTAAAGTCTCGTATGGAAGGGGGAGAGCAGAAAAAGTTATGGTAATAAAATCAAAATCAAAATGCTGCATTTGCACTGCCAAAATCAATTAAACAATTTTATTTACCCAACTAATGGTTATTTTGTTGACTTTCATTTAAAGAGAGAAATTCAGGACCAGATTTTTGTTGATTATTCAACCGTAAGCTAAGTTTAATTTGTATTTTAAATAGTTGTTAATTCAATTTAATGTTATTTATAGCCTACCCATCGATTATTTAAGCTGTGAAACCGGAGGCCATAAAATATACCAATTATTAAAATTAATTAGCTGTAAAAATGTATATAAAATGTGAAACATATGCAGCATAATTCATCTTACGATAAGGGACATGGCAAAAATATGTCTACTCGGTGATGTGACACTTTCCCTCGCTGCCACGCCGCCATTGCATTTCCGCCGGCACGTTGGCACTTCCGCTTCCGACCGGCGTTTTGTTGCTGCAATTATAAAAGTTTTTATTTAGCTGCAACTTCCAGCTAAGCCATTTCGCACGCGCAATTTAATATGCCATTTAATGGCCGCCGAGCCGAGAGAGCGAGCACTTTCGCTTCCATTTCGCTAGTCTGCGCTTTCTGGCTGAATAAATCTCAATAAAATTGAATTAAACCCGCCTGTCGCCTTATCGCCGTTGCTCAGCTTCCACTCTCCCAGAGTCCCTCTGTCCCAGTGTCCCAGTGTCACAGTGTCACAGTGTCCCCGTGTCCAGCTGGTGGCCTGCTCCCTCGTCTGCTCCCTGTCAATGGCAGTTATAATTAATTTGTGCGGAAATCAGATGCCTGTCGACAATGCAATCTCGGCGGCAAATCTGTTTTCAATTAATGGCAAATTGTCGAGAACGTAGAGGCTGCTGCTCAGCCAGCCGAAGCACCACACAACAAACGGATGACTACAAAAAAAGAAAATGTCACTAAAATATATTCTGCAACCAGGCATAAATGCAAAAGGACTGAAAGGATTGCTTTTCAACTTCTCTGTCCAACCTACTTTCAATGTCGAAAGTACTCGGCCAGGAAATCGATTTCTGTTTTGGGATCTCAGTCGTTGAGGTTAGACCACCTCAGAAATATCATAAATCAATGGGTTGCTAATTTGAGCAATCTCGGCCAGAATCTCACTCTCTAAAGGAACATTATAGGTGAGTCGACTAGAAGATATCTAATAATTCTACTAAAAAAAATAATTAAATTAAAGTTTTCTTGCTTAATTATTATAATAAATCAGCTTGTTCTAAGTGTTTTTAAATTGATTTTTATACTTTTTATTTATTCTAGGTATCAACCAAGTCCTGTCTCCCCAAGTCCACAAAAAACTTTACAGAAACAACCCAGACTAACAGTCTGGGGCGGTCCTCAAAAATGGAAAATGTGCAAATGCAAACAGGGAAAATTCCGGGCGGACCATCGAGATGAGATGGAAACTTGGGGACATTCCGACAGCACATAAGTAAAATACTTAAGATAAGCAAAAGTGATGGGGCCAGTCTGTTTGTCTGTCTGTGTGGTCATAACCATAAGCGAGGACAAGCCAGGACACAAGCCCACAGACACACACTCCAGTACTCAAGGGTCCTATTATCGAAAGGGTTACGCAATTACATGATTCCCAGCACCCCCGAAAAACGGCAGAGCAATGTGGCAGCAACAAGGGTTCTGGTCGGGTGGCAAAAACAAAGCCAGAGGACACTTCTGACCAGATTTTCAATGTGTTTGGCTCAGTTCGGTTGCTTACATAAATTGTTTACCAATCTGGTCGAAAATCGGAATTTCAAATTTTGCCTACGAAAATTTATGCGCACATTTATACAATTTACATGCGCACACACAGCGGCGCCACAAGGATAGCAGCAGCAGCCGACGAAAAAAAAAAAGGAATATGCATCTACATTTTATTTCATTTGATTTCACTTCGCAGCCGAAACGAAACGAAAGCGACCCAAAATAAAAGCCAACTAGCTAGGACGCATTATGGGGATCCGAAGCGGACCGCATTGCGATACTGGGATCCTTTGGGGATTCCTCCGGGCGTATGGGTGATAAGTATGCTATTTTGGCATACAGGACCAACAGGATTGCGGCGAAGACGGTCTGCCAATTTAAGCAGGACAGGCACAAGGGTTAGACGGACGGGTGGGGAGAGGATGTGGCACATGTCGGGGCATTGCACCTGAAATTTTGATTTAAATTGCAAAACTAAACAGCAATCAGCAGGGGAGTCCAGCCAGGACTCTCGAGTGCGTAAGCATGCGATTTGGTTCTGCCTTTGCTCTTGCTCCTGCTGCTTGTCAACATCGCCGCTGACGGCAGAGATTAAGATGCAAATTCGGGTTGCAGGACAACATCAACATCAACATCGTCCTGCCAGCGCCGCCTCCCTGTCCCCGGGGCAGTCCAGGAAAACACCTGTATCCCAAATCCTTGGCCCAGCCACTCCGCCCGCAAAGTGCAAAGTGAATATTCATGTTGCATGTCAGGACGTAATACAACATTTGTGCGACATGCAGGATGAACAAGGCACAAGGACTAGTGGCAGGACCAGCACTAGGGCCAAACAGCAGGTCCAGTGCCGCAACCGGGACGAAGAATCAGACAGCTGGTCACCAAGTGTCCTTTGAGTCGGACAGAAATAGTACTGAAAATTAGACCGTAAATCGAGGCGAATCGGCTTATGATTTCGAGAAACTCTGCCTCTCTCTCAAATTAAGAAATATTGCACAGCAAGATTTTTACTATATATATTTTTTAATAATTTAGAAATTTAGTAATGGCCTTAAAAACCGAAGTGTAAAGGTTAATAATTATTAAATATTCTTAAAAGATTTTAAATAAATGTTTGAACTAGGGAAAGCAGAAAATATTTACGTCAATTCTCTATTGATATTTTTTGATATATAAACTGATATTTGAACATTATATTATCTAAGTAATATATAAGATCTCTTATAAGTACCAGAGAAGTTCTTCAAATATTTTAATAAACTATTAATATTTAAAATAATTATAAACAAATTATTAATTACGAATTATTCACAAGAATATAACCATAATATCTATACTTTAAAGTTAAATTAGATTTTTTTAACTTAATTTTCTGTGTACACTGCCCGACCTGAGTTTCAATCACTCAATCGACTGTGCTGTCTGAGTCATCAGAAAACCTAATGAAACTAATTTCCGTTCACACATCCAGATGTGTTCGGTATTCTGAACCCCTCAAAAATTCATATCGAAATCGTAACTTAAGAGAAGGGAAAAAATCACATTCGAGGAATTCACTTGTCATACCTCAAAACCTGTTCAAATTGATCAATTTCCTTTGAGGGCTGACCAAGAGATATGCTTTTCAATTTTAATTTTTTACCAAACTTTTATTTTTCTCTGGCTTTTTTTTTATTTTTAGAAAAATCAATAAGTATCAAGCTAGCAATTAGCAACAAGGTAGGAAAAGGAAAAATATCACAAAATATATCCTGCCAAATGGCCCTTCATAATTGGCCAGATAAGGGTTGAGTAAACAGGATTCAGCTTTCCCTTTTCGGGGCTATTTGGCAGGTGATTTAATTGGCAAGGTAATTGAAAAATATGATTGGATGGCATGCATGGAGGCTAAATAATATCTGGCTTGGTTGAACAGCAATCTGAAGTAAGAAATTAAAGTCACCAGGAGCCTCAGGCCGCCTTTTTCTGCCGCTCCTTCCACGATCCTAGGGGAACGATGCTACTTTTAATCCTGTGGCATTAAATCATTTTCCACTTTTAAATAATCTCTTCATTGCAATTAATTTAAACGACATCTAAAAGACATTTCCCCAATCCCAGTGGGCGGTTCTCTGCCTGCCTGCCCGACTTGCCTCGTACGTTTTCCACTTAATGTCAATGATTGTTGCTGCTGCACTCGGGGCCTCGGCTATCTGCATAAATGTTTTATCATCTCACACCGCCGAACAACACAGCATTTCGCCCCGGAGACATGGCCAGGACAGGGCAGGGATGCAGGGATGCGGAATGAGTGAAAAGTAGTCGGCGGAGAAATGGCCAACTCGTGTCAACTGACTTTTAAGCCATATTTAATCCGGCCTGTAAGGGAACTGCGCACCAGTTACCCAGGCCAAGCGATTCTCCACAAGCAACAAAAACGGTCACAGTATAAATAACTAAGAGTGAGACTTGTAGAAAGGTTAAGACTACTAGTTGATCTGTAAATAAAGTTGAAATTAATAAGATTTCATAATATTTACGAAGGATGTACCTTCATTTATAATTCCTGTTCAAGTATTAAAAGCCTTCTGCCTTTGAACTTTGTGTAAGGAGAACTATCGGTTTATTAATTCTACGAAACATACTTGATGTTTATTTCCATCAGCACAGTTTTGATCCGTATCCGTATAATGTTTACTACTTTAACAATTTCAAACCACCTCCCAAAATGTAATTAATATTCAATATACCCCCAACATACCAAAAAATTTCACTAACAACATAAAAAAAGCAGCTATCTGGAGTCGGTCTTGAATAGGGGCTGGATGTGGCTCGACGAGTAAGTCCCTCTCAGGATATCTGCGTTGTATATGTTTTTCGGTTCCCTTGGCATATATAAACAAGCACACATACTATATATAAACTGTTGCGACAATGTCAACATGCGAAGTTCTTCCTACCGCAAAGATGACAGATGACCACTTCATGAACCCATGCATTTTAATCCGTTGGCCTGGCCAAAAAACAATGCAAGTGCGGCCCCAAAAAGGACGAGGTGGCCGGCTGGATGTCCTGTGTCTGCATCCGGTCAGGCTTCAGCTGTGCCTGAGTGGGTGAGTGGCTACTGCTGCTCCTGGATAATGATGGAAGTGCACTCGGTAAATGCAAAATATATATTTTGCCATGTGCAAGTTAAATGTGCGACACATAAATAATTTCACTGCCATGGGCCATGGTCTGGGCACGGTCAATGCATCAAGAATGCATCCACCGAAGGATCCCAACGCAACTCCACTCTGATGGCATAAAGTTTCGCCTTGGCCCGCCGGTCGCAGGCATTACGTTTTAATTTTGCAAAAATTATTTAAATGCGAGTATAATGTAATGTAAATTTCCATTCAGTTTTGGGGGCTGCCTCCACTGTGGGCGTGGCCGGTTTGGGAGGCGATATAAGTAGCTTTACATGGTTGCCGCTACTCAAATTAATGGATTTTTAATTGTCTCTTTCTCACTTACGGGTTTCTGTCGAGAGTCCTTTTTTTTGTTTCCTTGTTTTCGCCTTTTGTGTCCGAGCAAATTACCTCAACAGCGACAGGGTAAAGAGGTTCGGAGAAGCGTGCTGCAGGGAAAATCCCTTTTTCCATGGGACCTGCTTTAAGGCTATGGAAAGTAAAATTTATAATGCGTATTTTCCTTCTCGTTCCCGCTGTATTTTTTTAAGCGGGTCTCAAAAAATGGGTCTGCATAATGCAGGAAAATGGCCTCCATAATGGGATAATCATGGATTGTTAAGACAAAAGAAAATGGAATGAGTGACAGCACTTCTGGTGAGTAATTTGGTTAATATTTTAACAGGGCCAAGCTTGAGTCGCTGTTGAACTGTTAATAAATATATATATTATTTATAAATATATTATGATGCTTTTTCTTAACTAAACTTTTAATAATTAAGATCAAATGAAGTAAATCCCATTAATATCTTTAATTCAATTTCAATTTAGATATAACATTCATCATCTTTCGTTGACGCTCAAATATTACGCATACGCCCTGGGAACAGGGAGTACTTTATTCCTTAGAGTTTCCCTAAACGAAAATCCTTAAGCTTAATCATGCTGTTTGGCAAAATCCTGTGCAAATTTCCCTAAGACTAGTTCAACTCGAATTGGTTGAGGAAAATGGCTGAACCTAAGCCGATGCCGCAATAAAAATATCAACGGCAGCGGAAAAGCGGAAAAGATATGCTGGAAATGGCAACGCCTCCCCATTATTGGCCGCCTTAGTTGGCCTTTTTCCTATTTTTTAATATTTTTATAGACTCTCTCTCGAGCAGCCGCAAAAGCAACAGCAACAACCATGCCGAGCAGCACAACAAGCTACATTTTATGGCTTAAACTTTTTGCTTTTGCTTAAATAAATTTCCACTTAATAGATTCGTTACAATAAATGGTCGGAGAGGGGCACGGGCTGAAGGGATGCTGTTTTCGGGGTTGTCTACTTTATCGCTTCGCTCTGCCAAAAGCAGAGATGCGGAGAGAAGAAGCCCAGAGAATCTCCCCCCTCAGCCATTGAATTTTATGGCATATTAAAAGGCAAAAGCAAAAGCAAAAGCATGCAAAAAGCTCACGAGAAATATCCGGGGCAGGGAGCCGCCCCGCTGGCAGTTCTGGGAATTCGGTTCACCCTTTTCTCCCATTTCTGGCAGCAATTTGATTAGCGGCAATTGTGCCAAAATTATAAATGACAACATTTCAGCAGGCTTTAATTTAATCCGTCGGCATTTCAGTTTTCAACCTTTCAGCAGGAGCCGGAGCCGGAGCCGGAGCCGAAGGAAGTGCTTAAATCCAAACACACAAAAATTAATTTCATCATATTTTTCACTTTTAACTTGAAAACACAACACAACGGTGGAATGGCAGGAAAACTCAATCGGCCGCCCTAGGAAGTAGCATCCTTGCAGGGTCTACGCCTCGTTGCCTTTTGTTTCATGGAAGGATAATATGCTGTTAATGTTATTCTCCAGCCCCCTTCACAAACCCAGCCCCAGCCAGGATGTTGTGGTCTCCTGCCATTGTTTGTCTTGGAGTGAAAAAAGGATTCAAGCAGCCGCAGTTAGCTGGAATTGTTGTCATTTATTATTCCTGCTGCACAAGGCTGGCTTAGACTACGCTTTGGCAATAATTAGCAAAAGATATCAAAGCAAATGACTTTATCTGCTTACAAGCCCATGCACACACACAGCATCCACTGATATTCCCATATCCTTGTACTCATATTCGCACAGCAGCAGCAGCATCAGCAGCATCCAAGGACAATGAAGATGCTTTAATGTGTTGCTGACGACGTCGTTTCGGTTGGGGCGGGGGTGCCGAGTCCTGTGCGGATGCGCTTCCCTGTTTTGTTTGATTCCTAAACACATTTTCCAGGGCATTAGAACTTTGACAAGGAGCTTGTCGGATGGCTCCAAAAAGGATCAAACTTTCGCCACACGGAATAGTGAAGTATTTGGAGTTGTTTTGAATACATAGAACACAGTTGAGTTGAGAGGTTTATAAGGGTTTTGTTAATTATATTGCAGGATGTGTGATTGATTCAAAAACAGTATCGGAAGAGTATATAAACATTACCACTTATTTAACTGTGATTTTAGTAAGGTTAACTGAACAATTGTTTATAATTTAACAAGAAACATTTATCACATTATTACAATTACTCTATAAAATTCCCTACCTAATACTAACACATCTATTAAATAAAACCCCCAAGAAAGCGTAATGAAGCTTCGTTTCTTTTGTGTTTCCAAGTCTTTTCCTCTCTTACAAATAACTTAGGCAGATTTTCCCCACCCCTGCGATTTTGTAGCTTGGGTTTTTGTTTAAATTTTCAACCGCACAGCACAGGCTTATAAAATATGGCAGTCAACAGCTCTCAGTGTGTGTGTGTGTGTCCGTGCTTATCCCTTACATCTTGAGCTTGTCTTTGCCATTTTGCCTGCTGGCCAGGATATGCCAGGATATGGAGATGTTTGTTGCTTTTGGCCTTGTCACTGGAAGCTTTAGATGCGTCTGCCAGTACTGGGCTGGGCTGGGCTAATAATTTATAACTAGTTTATATTTTGGCAATTATTTCCTGCGTGGGGGACACACAAAAGAATGGCTAAGAGGGTGCGAAAGGGAAAGAGAGAGAGACAGGCATAATTCAAGCCATTTTGCGCATGGCCATAATAAGCCTGATATGCGAGTATTAACCAAAAGTCAGGGCACGCAAATCAAGGCGTCGCGATAAGAGAAGTTAATTCACGGATAACAATAAGCGTGCTCTTGGGGAAATCCACCGGCAACACCAGCAACAACTTGTACATGCATTACAACAACTCATGAATATAAATTGCCGCCTCACTTTCTGGCCAAGAAGGAGCCGGAGCCAGAGCCGGAGCCGCCAACTGTTCCGGGAGATTGTTCACAAAAGTTGAAGTCGCCGCGGGCGGTTGGCAATTATAACACACAGAAAAATGTACAAAAAAAAAACACAATACATATATATACACATATATATAAAGCAGACGGCGCAGGTGAATCGGGATTTAAGGACCCGAGCATTGCCAGCATTTATTAATGTTGCTCAAGGCTGTGGCGGAGATCCCAGGGGCTCTCATATATCAAATAAAGTGAACGAAAATTCAGAAAGCTGAAACTTGGATGCCCTGAATGTGTTCAAGGACTCAAGAAATTAATATTTTATTGCTGTTTTATATAGGTTATATGGGTAGCTATTCATTTTTATTTATGGGTAAGTTTAAACTATGAAAGACCTCAAGTAAGTTTGCATTTAAGAGGAAATCATTTAATAATCATGAGTTCTAAATTATTTTTTCAATAAATAAGGCCTAAATTGTTAATATATTCAAGTTCACTTGAACTTTGAAATTACTTTAATTTATTTTAGATATATATATCATCTTTAGAAAGTTATTTAAGACACATTTATCACATTATCAAATTTATATTTGACCTACACCTACACCAATTTAAATGTAAGCATTTTCCAGGTAATAAATCACATTAAAAATATTATAAAAATATGCAAATAAGCCGCAGAGAGTAATGATTTATTCTTCAACACCCCCTCGAAGCGTGTATAAACCGAGGCCTCAGCATAAAAATGTCTCAATAAATCCCCTAAACGCTGCTTGGCAGGCAGTAAAATCGCTGGTCAAGTCCCCCATCGCCATGGGTAGCTGTTAATCTAGCAGCGGGCGGTCAAGAACCCCTCTCACTAGTCAAACCACAGCCATGGCAGCCTTGACTTTTTGTAGGTTATTGCGCATACGCCCCGTGCAACGCAACGTGTAATTTAAATGCAATTAAAATAATAATTTATCTTGCTCCCGCCGGCTTGTCAACCTGAAGGGAAGACAGAAAGGGAGAGAGAGAGATCACACACGGTCCGCTCTCCTAAGCCGTCCCCTCTGGAGCGGTATAAATAAATACAAACGCGAGACATTTGGCGGTGATAAATGAGTTGGAACTGACAGGTCAAGCGAAGGTGTAAAAAAGGTGCTGTAGGAATTTTCAAGAGAGTTGTCAGGGGTGAGTGGCAACCACATCATTTGTTCTGGATGCCAGCAAATGCAGTCAGCAATTAGCTGTGAAAGGGAGTCCTGTTAAATAATAGAAAAGAATTACTTGAGCAGGAAAAAAATAACGAAAAAAGAATCATAAAAGGTTTCTGTGCTTCTCAAAATTCAACGAAAATTCATTCATTTCATTATTACAGAAAGGGGGTTTCCTTTTAATTTTTACATTTTAATTTGAACACCAAGGTAGTAAAAACAAATTCTTTTCCACAAAAACTTTTGTAATATGAGTACGTTTCGAGGAAAGTAAAATATTACACACTTTTTGTATGAAAAATTGAAGGTATGCCAATGCAAAGGGATTACTTTACATACCCAAAGCAAAAGTTATTATTAAAATGTATGAAAAAATCAAGCTTTAAACGTATATTATTTTTCATTTACACAAATTCTCTGATAACATTTTTCCCGTTTGGCTATAACTCGTTAAGTATGCATTGGGTTTTTCTTAACCAACAAAAAATAACATTATACTTTTTAATGTGTCGTCCATATAAATGTTTTAATTAAATTATAAAAATAAATGTTAAACAATAAATCAAAAAGTGTATATGCTGCGCACCCGTAATCAGAAAACAATAAACAAATAAAATAACAATTAATTGGATTTTTACTACCCTTTTGTCATTGTCACTCCACCCGACACTCCCCCCTCTCTCACTCTCTCTCCCTCCGGATCGAAACATTTAAATTTTCATAATAAAATGTAATTTATTGCATTTGCATAAACCTTTGGCGACCGTGTGCGTGTGCAATTGAATCAACATCGCCGCCAAGGAACAAAAAGTTGAGAAAATAAAGAACAACGGCGACAACAACAACAGTTAAGTCAGAGCCTGGCCAATGTTGGCAATAGCCAGCGGCGGCTGCCACAATAAAAATCCCCTTTTTGATTTATACGCCGCCCGTCCTATGAGCCACAATACTACTTACGATATATGTATGTATGTATAAAGTCCACGCAGGCGGCGATTGAATGCGAATTAATCGCTTAATTGCTTTGCCGGCGGGACTAAAGGAATTTTAAACACCGAAGTTGATCAAGCAAATTAAGTGGCCGGCTCGGGATCAAGATATTTATAAAGAAGCTGGTTTGCATTTCACAAAGGAGCGGGTGGAGTAAATTAATCCACAGCAGACAGGGCGTGGAGGTGTCATAATATATTGCGTAACATAATATTTTTAATTAGGCAGTTGACCCACTGCGAAAGCGGTGTCATTCTGGTTGCTATCATAGCTGGCAAGTTGGATTGTTTAAAGCTAAAGAGAGGAGGATTATCTATACTCCAAATTTATTATTAAATATATACATATTAAAGATTCATAACAAGATTACTTTAATTATATATTAGATATTACTTTTCTTTTTGAAAGATGCTTGCAAGGAACGGAATTGCTCAAGAAAAGAAGGGATAATGATTTTTTCCTTATTTTCCTTAAATAATTTTAAGGCGCCTTAAATCCAACAAGATCGTTGGACAACTTTGCGATCGAAGGATAATGTTTAAGTAATTAATTCAAACATCAAACCAATTTTAAACAATTATTAAAATGTATCTAATGTAGCTTATTTCTAGCATTTATTTTCTACATCACACAAAATGCACAGAAGGCTTCCCCATTTTTAGTTTATTTAAAAACACTTCCATTATTTTTAAAAGACTCTTTCTCCTGTAACTGCTCGCCTGCCATTCTGGCAACGATTTATTTATCAACCAACCACCTTTTGGGGTTGACAGCACTATTTGCAGGACATCTACCCGCTAATAGCTAAACAAGCACCATCTGCTACCCATTTCTTTGCCCCCCTGAAACCGGGTGACATGGTTGTGCGTGGTTGCGTGTTGCTCACGCTTTCGTGGTTGAGGTGCCACGTGCCCCCTGACCTGACCCCACTTGCATATACAACAAAAAAAAAACACACTTGTGGCTGATGGGCAACTGCCGGATGGCGGATAGTGCATCATGTCATCGCACGGCGACCAACGCAAATGCAATTTAAAGCAAACAATTTTTTGAAATGACCTACATCCTGGACAGGACACAGCACACGCAGTCACACTTACACACTCGCAAACAGACAGCAACAAAATGGGAGTTGTTTTCAGTGCGGCGCACACAACATCATTAAAAATTAATTCACGCTCGATGTCCTGCCCCCTGCTAAAAAATAAAGGACGAGCAAGAGAAGTAAAGTGAAGTGGAGTGCAACCAGTGAACTCACTGGGAAAAAATAGGTCGAAGCTTGTAGTAATTTGATCAGAGATCATTAGAAACAGAGAACTTAATGAGATTACTCCAAGTTAACAGTGAGAACAGAAATTAATGTTTAAATTTAAGAAAAGATTACCTTAATATAAAACAAAATAATACTTTTATGATTGGTTATGTAGATTCTTTTAACTCTGTTTCTTATATATTATTTTATGTTATTTTAAAAGATTTTTTTAATATATTTCTGACAGTGTCTGAAAACGGAACTCGGGCTAAACAACAACAGCAAGTGAATGAACACGTTTTGCGGTCGCCGGGGCTGTGCACTTTATAATGTTGGCCAGGAGTATCTGGTCCTGGTCCTGGAGAGCAGGATCCAGACCCGATCCCCGTCCTGGCCCATTTCGGCCGCTGCCTGATGACTTAATGAGCATAATAAGCTCAGCGCCGAAATTACCTTTTTAAATGAACATGATGCCGCCCAAAGGCAGACTAGTTTCTGGTGTGGTGTGGTGTGGTGTGTGGAAAACAATCCCACACCCAGGCACACCCGCAGGACACACACATGCACAGGTGGGAAGTGTGCCAAATGGGGATTAAAAGTGGCATGGACAAGCGGTTACATATTCAAATTAAGATTTTAATGTTCACACAAAAGGCGGCCTGGCCTGGCCATGCCAAAATAACCATTTTAAACGTGGGAGTGTTGTGTGTGTGTATCGTCCTTTAAAGGGATGCCAAAGAAATGCAAATGCAAATTAATTAGTCCGCCGTTTGATTGAGTTACAGTTAAGTAGCTTAGCGAATTCGCTCGTCCCGATAAGGTTTTTGGAATGGATAATGGCGATGTTAATGGGACAGGCAGGCAGGCAGGCAATAAAAGCAGGGGACAGATAAATCCCATTCAATCCCTCTTAAATGTTATACATATGCAGGGGAAATTGATTTAAAACTGGTGGAATGGGAATAGTTGAGCCACGGAATTAAAGCCCATTTAATTCTGTCACGGGGAACACGCTATAATTTAGACTAATTGCAGTTTTACGATAGAATTTATTTTTAATTATTGACACAAATTTGACTAATAAATTAAATACCATTTTTGGACAGGGAATGATTTATTTACAACAAAAAATTAATTATGAAAATGATATAAGGAGATAAGCTTATTTTAGTAATATATTTAACATATTTAAGGTTTCCCTTAAGCTGAAAGTTATGCTCAAAGCAATCTGTTTATAAGCAAGAATTTTCCGACAAAGTAAAATCTCCTGTAAAATGAAAAGCTACTTCAGCAGAACTGCAAGTCAGCTTTGACAGGCTTTGGGGTTAAAGTACTCAGAAAAGTCAATCACAAGTGCGAGTGGCGCTCAACCGTTGACCCAATAACCTTACGCGAATTTCTGAGCAGCCGCCAGATTGCGTATACGCAACGTTAAACCGCACACACACCGAACACACACCGCACCAGCATGCCATAATCAAATTAAAGCATAATTTTTTACGACGTCATAGTCATAAATATGAACGATGAGAAATTGTGCCCTCGAAGAAGGAAACATGAATCATAAAATGGCGATGCAAGTCCGGAAGGATCCCCTGCAAGTGATTTCCCATTTCCGCTAAGCGGCTCTGGGCGAGAAAAATAAAATTAAATGTATAAATCATTTCGGCGATGCTTTAAAATTGAATACGCATTCGTCAGCAATAAATCCCTGGTAGCCAAAGGACACGGACTCCTGCAGCTCAGTGGCTCATCTTGGCTGAACTCCGCTCCCCCAACTTGGTCACATATGCGCTTTGGCCGCCTCTTGGGAAATTGCTACAATTCGTTTCATATTTCATGTGGTTTTGGTTTCGGTTTTTGGGTTTTTGGCTTCCGCTTCTGTTTGAATTTTTCCCGCCTCCTCTATATATATATATATATATACATTTTTTTTTGCTTTCCGCATGAGTTATTATTGGCAAACGGGAATCCCCGCCAAAGTGCGGGCGCAATTGGAATTGTTTGCAACTGATTTGCATATTGAATGCAATAGAAAATGCGGCCTTATTTATGGCTGGCGGTTGCAGTTGCTCGCTTTTGGGCGGAGTGCAATTAGCCGTGGCTTTTTGGCCACCGAGCTGTTGCATACTTTTTGCAGAGCCACAGAGCCAAGTCCATTTGGAAATCTTGTGAAATGTCCATGACTCAGAGAATGATCTACAAAATTCTCAGCCAGCTAGGGTTATAAATTAATATATCGATATGGAACTGATTGCCGATCAAGGTTCAGCTACATTATATCGGGGGTTCCCTCAGGAAATCATTTAAGAAAGTATTTTTAACCCTTTTTAATACTAACATAGCAGTTTTTTAAAGGCTTTACAGCCTCTTAATATATTTAATTTGAAACTTAATGGCTATAAAATTATAAATTTAATTTATTTTGAGTCTTACTAAATCTCTTTTTTGTTAATAAACTGATTATAAATCCAACTTTTTATCAAGACACCTCTAAAGACCTTAAATGTTTCTGCTTTTAATTCAACGACAAAGGTAATAATTTACGATGCAAGTTATTTTAAAATGTGTTAGAGATATGAGTATGAAAATAATTATAATTCATTGAATTTAATTTCGTAAGTATACCCATAAAAATACCTTTAAAAATATATAAGCAAAACCTTTAAATTCTTAAAAAATTCCTGTTGATAATGGCAGGTGCAATTAAGGCATGTAAGTGTATTTTCATCGGACTTCTACTATTAATCATTATCATTATCTGGCGTAAAAGCAAATTCAACAGATAAGACTTAATGCAGCTGGGTTTCTGTAGTTATTGCCTCACCTGCAATTGAATTTTTTCAAGTGAAAATTTCCTGAAGGGTTTTACAAAGGGACTAATTGTAATTAAGGTGTGTAAATATTTTTATATAGCTTCACAATCTAGCTTTAGCTCTAGACAGATGCTTTCCATTCATTAACTAAAGTCGTAGTAATTACTGCAATATTTTTTTTATTATTTTTTCTGGCATAAATCGGCCATAAACGAGCACAAATGACTTTTAATCGCAAATTAAAGCCAATCGTGTTTATGAGCCAAAATTTGATAATGAGGGTATTAGCTCACTTTCCATTTTGACACGATCAGTTAAGAGTTAATTAAGAACACTTTAGTATTGGTAAACGAAAGAGTTAAAAAAAGAGCTAATTTTAAACCAGAAATGTGCTGCGTAATGTATAATATATCTTCGCAAAGTAAGGAATAATTTTAAGGAAAATGTCTTTCTTTTTTCTGAATTGTGTTGAATTCCATTAAAAGGAATTCGTTTTGAAATAGAAAAAAATATTTTTTTATATTTTTTGCACAGCTATATCCTTTGCATCGATCGCTGTTCCCTTTGCAATCTCATTTTGTCATGTCAAATTCCTGGCTGCCTCTGCCTGTGCTCCTTGGGGTATGCTAATTTTTGGCAAACATGCTCGTTCCGGCGGAGGTCCTTTCTTAATTTCAGATGAAACAATGCGCAATGGAAGACATTGCCAAATGTTCCCGGGGGCTAGGGGGAAGGCCCTGTCGTCGAAACGAACGAAAATCGAATTTATGGTCTAACAAGCGCTGTCAAAATGCGAGAATTGAGTGCCTACGCCGGCGTCCTGCATCCTGCCCTCGCCTCCCCCGTGTCCTTGTTCGTGGCATATATTCAGCCATTTCCTAGGTGCCGACTGTCGCTCCAGGACCCCAGCCCCAGCTGCTCTCCAGGACATTTGCATTTCGCATATAAATCGCATTAGCAGCACGCAATTACGAGACCAGGACACATGGGCGCAGGTTTTGTGGTTTTGAATTTCCGGAGAAGGTTCTCCGGCAATAAACAATTACGCTGATAGTTTTTAGCCTCCACACACGTCAGATAACAACAAATAATCAATTGTCTTGGAGGAGGTATTTAGCTTTAATATACGATTCTGTTATAAATAGTACAGCCCGACCAATGACATTGATAGCGTAGATCAATAAAAACGATCTAATCGCCTCAGTCGGCGGACAGTAAGTTAGTATATATCACATTTGACTAGGTACACAGTTCGCCCGATTCTGGATCACAGCAGAATGGGGCACTTGTACATGATGTTGATCTTGTCAATATCCTTGGAGCTCAGACCCACCCTCTGACCGATCTGGGCGGATGAGTCCAGCGGCGTTATGGTATCCTCGCCGTTGATGGAGAAGGCGCCCGGACGATAGTGCAGGCAGCTATCGTAGTCGTAGCCCACCTCGAAGTCGGTCACCACGGTGTCGGGGTATTTCTGGAAGTTGAACTCCTTGCCGGCCACTATGTTGTCGTAGTGCACCTCAATGTAGTCATCCCGAATGGCCGAGCTCTGCTGATGATAGAAGCCCATGGCGTGCATGAACTCATGAAGTATGGTCCCGGGCCGGAAGCAGCCCTCGCCAATGGGATATATCTCCAGGTTCATTTCCTGCGGCTTTCCCTGGTAGCCCACAGCCGTGTAGCAGCCACCTTCCTTGGCCGTAACAGTCAGATAGTATGTATCCTCGTCGGTGGCCTCCCTGAAACGGATGCAGGTATTATCCTCCAAAGTCTGGATCCCCGCCTTGATGGCATTCTTGTGAACATTATCAAAATCATCCGATATCCGGTAGACAATCAGATTATTGGGCCAACGCTTCGTAGTATCAATTAGGCCATTGCGTGCCTTGGGTGCACCCTGCTCCAGCATCATCTTCTGCTCCTCCGTCAACACCATATCGCCCTCCGCAAAGCCAGCCGACTCCTCGGGATCATAGACACCGGCCGGCAGAGGTTTGCCAGAACTGAAGAGCACTTGCAGCAGCAGAAATAGTATTATTCCAAGAGTATTATTCCTCGACATCTTGACAGTTGGGTTCGTCGAACAAGACTAGTAAACTCGCCAGAGAACACGTCCACCTAAATATAAAACAGGTACGACCGGCCGGCCTGCAAGCCTTACCCATTTCAGAGATTAGATACAAACGGGCAAAAACCTATTTCGCAAACTGATAGTGACGGAGGGAACGTCCATTTGGATCAAGGTTTATGCCTTTCATGTCACCTGTCATCGGGGCGCCTTCATTGCCCTCATTAGTCATGTAACTTTTCGATTAATATCGCCGGCATACGTCACAATTTGTCTTTCGGATTGCCGCAATTCACAGTGATAGGAAAAGAATATGTAAAAAACCTAAAGTCAAGTGGAAGCAGTGATTAAATTTTTCAAGTGGCCACAAAATATATAATTAAAGCTTCCAGAATATGAGTAATTCCGGCAAAATCGTCAGTTGATAAATGCGATAGGCAACCCAACAACCGGGACACGCGTAATCGTTCCGCTAAACACAAGTGTTCGTTGGGTTGTCTATTTCATGTTTGAATTCGGCTGCTTATCGCCCCCAAAGAATTCTCTTTGAGAACCCTTGAAAGGTACTTGAACATGACCATTATCAAATGGTTCTCTTTTGGCTTCCAGAAATAACATAAAAGAGAGCTAGTCTTATGTTCACTGACCCAGATAACTCATCGGGTTTCAATGGATTTATTTATTTGCACATTTTAAACTGGATCTCTTTGCTCATTTTACGCTTTCACTAACTAAAAACCATGTCGAAATCATTAGCGATTAGACATGGCCATGACACTTGTACATTTTGTTAAGCTTGCGAATATCCCTTTTACTCATTTCTATGCGCTGGCCCATTCGATGGTTGCCTGACCGCAGGGCAACTATCGTCGGTTTGCTGTTTTTGCTAAAAGCCTTGGGAGTATAGTGCATAATGCTGTCGTAGTCGTAGGGCTCGCCATAGTCATGCCAGTGGGATGTCTTGTCGTCGTTCACAAAGTTGGTGAAATATTCCTTTTCGATATTTTCCCACTGGATGCGGACATACCTATCTCGATTCTGGGCCACATGCTGGTGCTCAAAGCCCAGGGCGTGCAGGAGCTCATGGATTATGACACCGATGCGAAAGCAGCCGCTGCCAGTCGGATGGGGTTCCAGGTTAATCCCATTTGAAAAATGCTTCCTGAAGCCCAGACTCTGGGTATTGCAACCATCAATCTTTCCCGTAATATTGAGGGCCCATGGAAGCTGCTCAAAGGTGGCTAACTCGAAAGTGATACACGAATTGTTCATAATAGAAGCCATGGCTTTCGAGATCAGTGCCAGCTGCTCGTTGTCTTGTGTGAGATAATTTTTTGAAATGTTAAATGTTGATGCTAACATTACCATAATACACTGCTATTATTACCAAAAACATTGGGCTGTATAAAGTACGGGACTTTGGCATTTGGCCAGTGAAAAATGGGATTACCGATCCCATTGCGCTGTGTCATCGCCCGATGCCGGATGTCCCCTTGATAGTATTTTGGCGAGATTTCCGGATCGCTCGTAAGTTTGCTTAAACCTTCCCGGCAAAAGAATATAATTAGAGCTAATTTTATTCCTAACATTTTGCTGACAAAAAGCTAACTAAACTGTTCAGCTGAACGGTGGAGTAGATTATCGGCTTAGTTATGCATTTTCCATGCCTTTATGAAAGTTATTTAACTAATTTAATTATTAATTCTGTAAAGCTTTATGGTGAGGTCGAGGGATACTAGAGAAGGCTTGTTTTGTTTTTTTGTATTATTTTTATATATTTTTTATCCTGTAGATTTCCTCAAATTTGTATATATTCCGGTATGTTGCCTTATCATTTAAAAATAAATTTTTTAAAAGCAATTTGGATATTTTAAAATATTTTAAACTGAAAAAACTATTTTATTTGGATTATATAAATATTTGTAATATTTTCCGAAATTTATTTCCTATACAATTTTTATTTAATAATTTAATAAAATTTATAAAAATGCATAAGATTATTTATTGATTGAAAAGACAACAAAAGCCCATTGCAAATATTTTTAAACAGATTCTTAAATACAAAAAGAAAATGGCGTAGAATATGGTAGTATTTATTTGTTATTGTTTCTTGTGTTAATTTTTTACCATTTATATCATTCATATTTTTTTACTGACTTTTAAAGTTTTTTAACCAAGTTGTAAATGAGAAACATAATATCTAGTTTTTCATCTGTCTATCAAATTCTTTTTAAAATGATTTTATAATTATTTATTTTATAAAAATTTTATTTTTAATTTAAAGTTGTTTGCTTAATAAAAAAGTTGATTGCTGAAGTAAGGCCTATGGTTTTTACCTATTTGTGGCATACTCTTGGGCTATATATTTTAAAGTTTCATCCACGAAATGTACATGTACATTTTTTTACTAAAAAGACAATACAAATAACCCATTTAAAAATTGAATAAATTAAGTTATATGTTTCTAAAAGTCATGGTAAGTTTTTATTTAGTTGAAATAAATGTTCCCTGCAACTAGACCTGCCTGGGGCACTTGTACATGATATTCAGCTTGTTAATATCGGACTGGCTCATCTGCAGCCGCTGACCCATGATCTCCTCGGCTCCCTCCTGGAGCGGCACAATGGTCATCTCTCCGTTCTTGGAGAACGCATATGCCGTGTAGTGCAGGACACTGCCGTAGTCATAGGGCTCTCCGTAATCCGTGACTGTCTCATTATCGTACTTGTTGAAGTTGTTCAGCGTTCCCTCCGTAATATTCTCCTCGACAATCTGAACGTATTCATCGCGATTCCAGGTGCTCTGCTGATGATAGAAGCCCAGGGCATGGAGGAACTCGTGGACAATGGTGCCCAGACGGAAGCAGCCCGTGTCCAGGGCATAGCTCTGTAGATTCAACTGCTGAACCCTGTTGAGGTGACCCACATACGAGTAGCAGCCACCAGCCTCCGAGGTGACATTCACATAGTATTCCTGATCGGTGGTGGCCTCCTTGAAGACCAGACAAGAATCACGTTCGATGATGCGAATGCCGCGGATAATGTGATTGCGATGCTCGGTATCTGGATGGGATAATATATAATTTATATATCGAAATAAAATAATCGAAAAAGATATAGTTCCTTACCAATATCCGGATTGATGTAGTAGTAAACCGTGCGATCGGGCCACCTGTAGGTCTCGTTAATTAAACCATTTCTTCCCAGTGGACTGGGCACCATGTCGCCCTCAATATATCCTGCTGTTAGCTCCGGATCCGTTTCAATCCTCTCCTGAGTGGCAGGAGCAGCCAGGCAGCTGCTGGCCAAGCAGAGGACCACCAAAGTCAATGTCCAGCTCGTTGTCATGTTGTCGACTCCACGATTGGGGAAATACTGAACTAAAATCAGGCAATGTGATCTCCCTCAGCAATGGATAATTTATGGTGCTTGCTAAAGTTAAGCTTTTATAGCCATCTAAAATGACCAATGGTCGCCGCTAAGATGTTATCTAATCGTTAGCGGTTACCTGCCTAATATAAAGTTGAATTCGTATACGTAATCTTAATTCACATTGGTTCTAAATACCTTCCTTACTTGGGCATACTTATACAGATCAGGAATTCCCCATTGTCATCGAGATAAGATCTATGCATACACGTTTTTGTTGAAGGAATTCTAATATGGCATACTTTTGGGTTCTTTATGTATATTTTATATAAATAATTTAATCATTTTAATACATAATTTCTTGTAAGAAAACATTGTAAATTCTAAATTATTAACCTTAATTTAATGGCACATCACTTCCTTGACATTTCTCAACTTCAATGTTGTACATTTATCTTCATTTATTCGTGCGTCAAGCTTGGCAACTCACCTGACAAAATACAACAAAGACTAACCAACCCTGACCTCTCCTTTCCGAGTCATTTCCTCTTAAAATTCCCCCCAATCTCAGACACAATTGCTTACAAAACACTCTTCCCCTTCCCCAAAAATAAAGAAAATCAGTGCCAAAATTAATCTGAAAGCAAATGACAGAGACGAACATTCAACTAATTGCATTTGTCAACACAATAAACAGATTATATATTTCGTGGGCCTGAGGTGGCAATATCAAGGCGAAATTTATCATCATTAAGTTGAGGATAATATTATTTTTTAATGGCAAGAATTTTGCCCTAAACTGTGGGGCAGTTGTACATGGCGTTCAGTTTCCTGATGTCCGTTTCACTTAGCTGGAGTCGCTGCCCTATGGCATCCTCCTTGCCCTCCTCCAGAGCCACAATAGTTCTTTCGCCGTTCTTGGAGAAGGCATAGGGACCGTAGTGCATAACGCTGTCGTAATCGTACTTCTCACCAAAATCATTAACCGTTGTCTCGGCATATTTATCAAAATTAAACTGCATGCCTTCGGTAATATTCTCCTCCACAATTTCCACATAATCATCTCTATTGGCGGCACTCTGCTGATGGAAAAATCCCAGGGCATGGAGGAACTCATGGACAATTGTGTAGAGACGGAAGCATCCAACTTCGATTTCATAATTCTGCAGATTCAGTTGCTGCACCCGATTAAGGTAGCCGATATAGGAGAAGCAACCGCCCTCCTCAGAGGTCACATTCACATAATACTCCTGATCGGTGGTGGCCTCCTTGAAGGTCAAACAGGAAACAGACTCGATCTTGTGGATAGCTTTAACGATTTGGTTACGATGCTCGGTGTCTGTAAGGAAAGGCTTTATAATTTAAATACAAATATACTTAATTCCTACCTATATAGCTATTGATATGATAATAGACAATCCTGTTAGGCCATCGATAGCTTTCATTTCGCCATATATTCCTTTGGCTTCCACTGGGCACCATATCACCCTCAACAAATCCAGCTGTCAGCTCTGGATCCGTTTCAATCCTATCAGATGGCAAGGCCAAGGCGCTAATCAAAACTAAAGTCAGGAATAGTATTCTATAATAAAACATGTCGATGGCTGAGCGTTCCCTTTCCAACTGTCTAGCCAATTTTATGAACGAGCTGTTGATAAGTCTTTTATAATGGTTAATCTATGTTATTTACGATTTTTAAATTACTTAGTAGTAGCGATATAAATTCTAATCTTTTAACAATCGGCAAGGTTCTTATCAATGACTACTAAATAACTAATTAAGGTATCACAGATGCCGGTAAATAGCATATTTTTGGGGCTCTTTTAATGAATGAAATAGTAGACTTATACTCCCCTCAAATAATGATAACAAGTCACTGATTAAATCAAATTGTTGCTAACTAATACCTATGAAAAACAATCGTAAGTCATAGGCAAAAAGCTTTATCGATTAGAACATTATAAATCCACTGAGGCTAAAAACTGAGGTGTTATCTTCATGATGTTCTGAAATTTCAAACCAATTACTTCTAATTAAGGGTTATTAAACTGTCTTTATCTATGAACAGATATTAATAAATGCTACTGAAAGTCATTGCAAAATCTTAAACACACTAAGACATATATTAAAGTACATTTAATTTATTTTACAATCAGAATACTTACCACCTTACTTTACTCTTATCAACAAGCCCTTTAGGCTAACTGCCTGATCTAACCTTATAATATATAAATAAACACAAATAAAAATATAAAAAATTAAGATGAGACTAGTGTTATGGCCAGACAAATACAGTATAACCCTTAGACAATGAATTCTGCAATCCACCAGGTTAGGCCCCTTATCTTCAAGATAAAGTATAATTCTAGAGAGGTATAAAACCCTCTGATTTTTAATACTTAACCAACAGTTTTAAAATGCATTTCCTGGCATTCGCTGTGCTCTTAACAATTGGACCTTTGGTCTTTGCTCGTCCTTCCAGTGATATACAAGATGATGACGTTATATACACACCCGAACAATTGCAGTTCTTTGAAGGAAATAAAGCCAGTCGGGTTGTTCTATCCTGGTCACGATATTACTGGAAAAAGAGCACTCTGGTATATAGCTTTGGCGTGGGCCTTTGTAAGTTTAAAAATAATTAAAAGAAGTGTTTCTTTTAAAAATAATTCCCCATTAATAGCCCCTTCAGACAAGGCTCAAGTGAAAAGTGCCATGAAGGAAATATCTTCGCAGACTTGTGTTAAATTTCGCCGGACATTAAATCATCGTGAGCCGCAGGTGGTGATTCAACGAAAGGATGCCGGCTGCTGGTCCTATGTAGGATATCTGGGCAGATCCAACCAGGAACTCAATCTTGGCAGTGGATGCATGTCCAGTTATGCAATTCAGCATGAACTCCTCCACGCCTTGGCCTTTTATCATACCCAAAGTGATCCGCAAAGGGATCAGTATGTGCGTATAATGACAGAGAATATTCAGCCAGGCCGCGAACACAATTTCGATAAACTGCGAGCGGATGGAGTCACTGATTTTGGACTGGGCTACGATTACGATAGTATTATGCACTACGGGCCCTTTGCTTTTTCGATAAATGGAAACCCCACAATTATTCCTCTCCAGGCCAATGCGAATATTGGTCAGGGAACTCAGCTGAGTCCAAGGGATGTGGCCACCCTTAAACGCATGTATTGTTAGTTTTCTTACAATATATTTATGGTAACTTTAATCATTGCAATAAAAACCAATCTCGCCAAGTTAAAGCTACCAAGTTAGAGGCCCAAACTTAACCGTAAAGATAAAAGTATCGGCTCAGTCGTGCTAATTCTATATAGTACTTACTTTGCCAGACTTCACATCCTCTACCAAAGTAATCGCAACATTTGCAATTCTAACGAGCCGTTGCACTTGACAGGAAACAAGACTCGCCCGTAGCCCGAGAGCCTTGCCCATCCTCTTAGCCCGATCCCCATGAACCCCCATGCCCGTTAATCTGGAAAACAAAAAGCCCCGACCAGCGTAGAGGAAGTGTTTGCCTTTGCGCCGGCAACTAAAAATTGAATATTTAGTGGTCGTAATTAAAAATTAGCGCGGCAGGCAACTAACCAACAAGCCAAGCAACCGAGCAGCACCGGCACCAAAAGCCAACCGGAGGAGTCCTTCCGTGTAATCCCAGGACCAACTATCTGCGTGAAGCTCCTCCCGCTCTCTCTCTATCTCCCTCATATACAAGGACTCGCATCTACATACATATATTTGGTTTTTTAATGGCACAAATTGTGCTAGAGCCAAAGCTTCGCCAGAGCTACCTGCACACAAAACGGAAGTCGTAAACATTTAATTTATGCAAGCAGTGCATTTGCTTTTTTAGTTGCAGCCAAAAGATGGGCCAACGTCATCCAGTATGGTCGAGGTCCTGTGCTGCAAGCCGAGGGTTTTATCAGCTTTTGAAGTGGTTAGCATTAGCGACAAGCCACTTAAAATGTGTACTTACCTTTTGCAAAAATGGGTTTTAATTTAAAGCGATTTAGGTGTCTTAAAATAAATAAGTTTTGTGTTTGGTGAATAATTTAAACTCGAATAGTTGGGGTCTTAAAATGTGTAAAGTAAATACCTTTTGGAATTTATAACCTATGTAAAATTTAATTAAACCTAAATAGCATTTATTTTTGATTCAATAATTTCATCTCCTATATAAAATATAATTAAGTTCAAGCATAAAATTAATTTAAAATTCAACCCACCATATTCTTCAAATTATAAAGCTTAAAAATCATAGTTTAAATATTCCTAAAAATTTATCTTAATACAAGCAAACAAATCTTGACTTTCCCCCTTAAGAAAATCTCAATTAAATCAGTTATTTTTCTAAGGAAAAACCCAAAGCTAGCTCAGCATCCCAACGCGATTATCACGCTCTCAAGTCATAATGTCTTGAGAGTTTCCTGCTTTTTATTTTTGAGAAAATATTGCCGGCATAATAAAGAGAATTTAATGGGTTAAGGCGGCCACTAGGACGCCTGGCCATCAACTTTTCGCCAAGAGCAGTAAAAAAGTCAGCTGGCAGGAGCCACGTTTCGCTTTCTTTTCCCGAGCTGCGGTTCTTTGTGTTGTGTTTCTGCCCTCCATAGCCCCCTCTCCGCTCCCTGCGATCGTTCTAATTTTATGACATTCTATTTTCATGCATAGCAAACCAGACGTGTGTGTGTGTGGGGTGTGTGGGGTGTGTGCTGGTTGTGCGAGTGCAGCCATAGCCATTTCATAGTCAGACATGAATGCTGCGCTTTGTTGCCCTGCTACGCCTTTGTTTGTATTGGCCTCAGGGGTAAAGTTTTTAGGATAATAACTTCCTGCGACTTTACGAGCCAAGGCAAAAGCCAAAAACCAACCCACCAGCAGCAGCACAAGCAGCAGCGGCAGCAACAGCGGCAACTAAAGGGAAATGAGAATACTTAAGCAGCCCAAGTACACTGTAATTAAGGTGGCTTTTATTTAATGGATGAATTTCGAGACTATTTTCAGGGCAAACAAATGTTAAATAATGTCCAGTCCTTTGGGTATATATATTAAATGGAATATTTTTTATCTACATGTATTTATAAAAAATTTATTCTTATTTTTAAAAGATTAAATTTAAATATGATCACACATTCTGCTCTTAAGGGCATGAAAATTAGAAGGTTTCAAACTTGTTTGAAAATAAATTGTAAAAACTTTTTAATGATATTTCCGTTACTAGAAAATATGTTTAGAAAACCTTAAAATTAAAATAAACTTACAAACAATTTAAATAAAGGTTCATAGTATTTGTTATACTAATTTGAATGTTATAAGAGACTGAAATCCAAAATCTTACCCAAGAATATGCTCTTGAAAGCTTCACCTTTTCCATACCCAAACAAAACTAAATAAAATCTTACATTTCCCCAAATTTAGTACCCCAATTTAAGTACACTTTCTCTCAGTGTAGCTGGAGAACTGCATATGAGCAACGTGGCGATGGCGAGCCCTGAAAAATATCTCAAGACCTCCCCTTGGAAGCAGCCAGCGAGTAAAAGCAAAAGCAAATGCCAACACATTTGCGACGCTAAGGGAAGATGTGCTGGCAGACCGCAGAAACTTTTGACGGCGACGACAGGCTGAGAAAAACCTAGGAAACAATGGTGTCCACTTAGCTAGCTTTAATTATATTTTTAAATATTTATTTTAAAATATTTTTAGATGATATTTTATACTAATACAAATGGAAAAGGGTAGACAGAAGATGAACAGTTGCAAGAGCACTTAGCTTTCTCTGTTGATCATAAATAGTATTAATTTATGATAATTCAATACCTTTATATATATTATTTATATTCTTAATAACTAATTAATATTTTCTACCCATTTTTTACCGTTTGATTAACCCACCTTTTGGAGTACTAAGTAAGCCCCACTGTGGAGCAGCAAGTCCGCTATGCCGGTGGATTGGTGGCTGCGGTGGCATATTACAGACAGACAGCTGTAACAGCACCGCTATGGCTGTGGGCATAATCTCAGACATAATTATACACACACACACAACTCACAGGACCTGGGCAAAAGGAATCCGAATGCCAGGATGCGAAACTTGATTCAGGCCCTGAGCCGGAGACTGACAAATGCAGTCACATATGAATGTGCGGCTCGAGGTCGGTCCCTTTTTTCTATTTTTCCGGCAGAGAAAGTTAACTTAAAGGTGGAAAAATTCCTCAGAGATGATGACTTTTTGTGAACGAGTGGCGGGCAGCAAAGTTTTAAAGTGCATTTAAAATTAATTAAGCATACGACGCGTTGCCAGTTGCATGACACGAAAGGAGAGAGAAGACAGACCCGTGGCTGCTTTATCTGGCAATTAACAAGTTTCTTCTTTTTCGCTGTAATTGATTTAACGCCAGCACCCCTCCCTGCAACCCCTTCTACCCCTCCGCGTTGAAATCAAAGTTGAGCCCCTGAACTTTTCGAGCTGTAAAAAGGGGGTTAAGCCCCCCCGTTCTTATTCGTACTTTATTCGCATGCTGTTGCTCTGTGCGCGCGGCTTGAAAAGTTTAGACACAATATCGCTAATGATAATTACAAGCTAAAAACTTTACCCATATTTGCTTGCACTATCCCCATACTTATCTGACTGTGTATTTGCTTTTAGCTTCAGTTGGCAACACAGGCATAAATATAAAATTTCCAGTGGTTGGCGTGAAAAGTTCCAGCAAAAGCCAAGGGGGAGTGATAAGCTCAGGACTTAGACCCCCGTAAATCCCTGCTCCATAGCTCCTTTACTATTCGTTCTAATTAAGCGCTATTATTACGGCTCTGGCCAGTCAATGCTTATTAAGATATCGGGCATCTGACAGTAGTTGAGTGGCTAGGAATTCATACAAGTGGGATTAATACAGCCATTTGATGAGCTCGAAAATTTTATATAAAATGTATTTGAATTTGAATCTTCTAAAATATAAAAAACAATTTTTTAAAGCCTTTAATACCTTTGAAAATATAAAGTTTTAAAAGCAATGTTCTTAAAAATGTGTTAAAAATTGTCCTTAAAATATTTCTCTTACGAGATCTTAGGAGAAAACTCCTGGAAAATATAAATTAATTAATAGAGTTCACACTTTATTAAATGCATAGTTTTTGACTTCCTTGGAGCTTTAATATAATGCTTAAATATAAAATAAATTATTAAAAATAGTAGAACCTCATTTGAACACTAAATTTATTAAAGTTTAATCAGTAAAATAGCATAACTTCCTCGCAACTTTAAATTATTGTAAATTAAATTAGTACAAATATTAGAAAGTATTTCATACTAATCAATCCTTTGGAGTTGCAATTTTAAGGGTTACTTTTATATTTCATATTCATAATTATATAAATATTTTTTGTGACATATTTACTTATTAAAATTCTTTTTAGGATTATTACATTTTAATAGAAAAATACCTAAAAATGTTCCTACAAATCAGCACAAAAATCTTCCTCTCATCAAAACGTAAAAAAAAAAAAAACCCAGGGAAATATAACCCATTGAATAAACCCCTAAATATAGGTATCCTTAACCCTTCTTTTCCAGCCAAAACCCGAGTCAAATAAGTCTCATTAGCCAAAGGCCAATGCCAGGCAAACAATTCAATGGCCGGCACACACATTTCCAGTCAAACAACATGGCGCTAATGAAGTACAAATTGGCTAATGGGGCAGGTCGAAGCCAGAAATTGACGGCGGAGCTGGTCTAATTATCAATATCAGGAAATTATGGGGGCGGAAGACGCACAGACAGGCGCGAGCAGGGGGGGACGCTTTTTATGTGAAAACTTTTGTGCATTTTCATGGCGAAACTTTAATGGATTAATTTACCAAAAACGTTCGTGCCAGAGGAAATTGAAACATAGTGGGTGGTGGTGCTGGGCTGAGTGGGTGATGGTAGTGCGAATTTTCGCGATAGGCAAAAGCAGAGTCTCCGCCGAAGTTGAAGATTTATGGCTTACGAAGGAGACCCAAACTCCATTCGAAATGCCGGCTTAATGGCTGCTGATCATTGCTGGAGATGGCAAAACATGCACAACTGAACTGCAGTTTTTTTTAAAGCTTTGGCTGGTAATATTCTAATTTCATTACCCCTCCAACCGTTGTCTAGGCAAAAGTTTTATTAACTTTTTGCAAGTTTTTCCAGCACCGAAATCATGAATATTTTATTGCATATTTTCCGACACACAACTCTCACTCACACAGAGACGAGCATGAAAAGCGCAAAAGAAACAAAAGTCAATGATGCGTGTGAGCTGGCTGGCGCGCCTTTATCAATTTAATTTAATTAAAATTAATTCAGCAATAATTGACTTTTAATATGCAATCATTTGTATCAGCGGACTAGAGTCGCAGAAGGAGGCAGCAGTAGTTGCAGTAGCCGGGAATGCCGGAATCCCGCATGATATGCCATTAAAAAATTCGGAATTATTTAATTGCTCATTTGTCGACGCTGCATTGAGGTGAGAAATGTGAAGTACGAGAAGGATGCCTGCAAAATCTGAGAGAAGAATCGAATGCTGTTGTCCCTGCCATAAATAACTCACCTTCAAGCCCGCCTGCAGGCTCACGCGAAAATATTTCAGGCCAGTTACATAGAACGGCTTGCTGTTCATCTCAATGGCCAGGTTAATGAGCTTCAGCAGACGCAGATTCTCCTGGGGATCTGTGGAATGCTCCAGGACCTGCTCCCAATGCGTTAGATAGTACATGGAGCTAAGGGAATCTGTCTGTATAAAGGTTTAAATTCAAGAACTTAATGGTTAAAAATACCCATCCTCACCGTATAGGCCAAGTTTGAACCAATTTGTCCCAGGGACAGCAGCTCCACAGTCTTGGCTCCAAACCAAATGGCATAAATATAGTTTGCCATGGGATTCTGCTTGTAAATTTCTCAATTAAATATTTTCTAATATTTATAATTAACTGCCACTCACCGTATAGGCCTTGAAAGACAGCGCACATAGCAGACCCGCTGCAAAGGCAAACATAATGAATACCCTTACCGTATACTGGGCCTCCAGCTGCTCCCCGAACTGATTTAGAGCCACATTCTTACGCAAAGTTTGTATAATCAGATCTTTCAACTGCCTAGCCATCTGGGGACGCTCTCTTTTAGCCAAAATATTTTGTATAGCCATTTCCAAGTCCCTTTTTAGCAGCAAATAACTTCCATTTAGATGGACAATCAGTTCGCAAAGCAAACTGGTCTCGCCAAACATCATGGAATCGATGATGATGCCCACCCAAACATTACTCAGCAGCAAAGGCACAAATATATGCAAGGGTTCCGTATCGAAGGGAAATATCATAGAGTATAGAAAGTCCTTCCTCTTGTTGATGATCGAAAAGACTGGTGATATGAGGTAGCCAGAGATAACAGCTCCATACATGGCGGAAACCAGACGATTGATTAGCATTTGGCCATCCACGCGACGAAACATATCCGGCTCCCTGCGAGGATCTATGTAGATAGTTGTGTAAAAACGATGCAGGAACTTTTGCAGGGGCTCAAAGTGCAGCAGAATATGAAGACTACGGAACTGGGCCTCCACCAGAATCAAATATGTGGGCATTCCGGTGAGAAACTCATCCATATTCCGATTGCCAGCCTCCAAGCGTAGATAACGCAACTCCGCGTCATTGTGCTGGACGAAGATGAGGCATCCCAGAACGGCCAGGACCCTGTCCAAATATCGTGCCCACTTGCCCGTGCTGGGATCCAGGGGCCAGAAAATGTGATTCAATCGGAACAGGGCCAGGGGCCAGGCCAACTTCACCTTCTGACCGTCAGCCAAACGGGGCACGTAACGAACCATAATGAACCAGAGACTGCGGAGTAATGCCTGTGAAATAATGCCTCAACTTCGGCTTATATATACAGACATGTATATCCTTGCTGGCAGGATTAGAGTCTGATGACAGTTTCTCAACTTTTAAATGTACTCTCCCATGCGTGCAATGGGTCAATTAAGTTATTAGCCTCCGAACGGAAACATTTGAAAGTTTCACATTAATATTGCCTCATTTACCATGTAATGGCTTGTCCTCAAATATTTGAGACAACTTTTCCAGGACCAAGGCAATGGGAATTCCCTTTTATTTTGGGGCTATTAAACGCAGGTAGTGATGTAAACAAGGACAAACATAAGGGAAAATGGTGTGTGAGTAAGGAGTTTCCCGGAAACTTGCAAGAAAAATGTTTCCAATTTAAAAAGAAATTTAAGTGAAGTGTTTAAACAAATAATAGCTTAAAGAAGAACAATTAAATTAGCAATATTAGCTTCTTAGCTTAATAAGTTAATTTAAATAAGAGTTCTTTTTGACAAATTTTGTAGCAATACCTTTTATTAAATGTATTGTAAAATATTACTTGATACCTGATTAATAAATAAGGAATACACTTGCTTAAAACGTATACTTTAAAATAAAATAAAATATAATATTCGAATTATCATCCACATAAGTAATTATCATAATTTATACCATATTTAAGCATTCACAGTTCACTGAAGCAAGTGTTATTTTAAAAAATGTATTGAATAATCAACTCGATAATATTTATTTATATTTTATTCATAGACACCTGATTGTAAATGCACAAAAAAAATTCGATTAAATGTCTGTGCTAATAATTATCCTGGAAATAAATATCTGACATAACCAGGACATATTTTTGCACTCTCCCTCTCCCTTTGACACTTTTCCCAGCCATGAACTCTCTGGTGGAGCATGAAAAACTCACTTAACAAATTCATAAAAATCAATTAATTCAGACGCGCAACTTTCGCACGCTTCTGCAGCTTTTCGCCCGGATTACTCCCAGCGATGCCATTTGTCCAGGACCAGGACCTCCCTCGCATCCTGCTGCGCAGAGAGATAGTGGCAACAGTTTGTGTTATGAATATTTTAAGAGGCAGCCGTCTGTCTCTCCCTTGTCTAACCGAATAGAAAAACGACAATAAGGCAGCGTACCAGCAGGGCCACAACAGTGGAGTTACAAAAAAAAAAAGGAGTAAAGGAAATAAAGGACTGGAGGACTGCAGGACTGCTGGACTGCGAGGAGCTGCCATTGCGGCGTAGAAACTGCAGTTTGCTCGCCACATTCATCTTAATTTCCTGTCACGACAATGACAACGAGGTTCGTTGCTTCGCTCGTGGTTCGGTGGGTGTCCCTCAGCACATCCTGGCCAGCCATCCAGCCAAGTGTGCGTCTAGCCAAGCGGCTGACCAAAGTCCAGAAAACAACAGGAGCCACACATTTCAGTGCCATTTTGTATGCACTTTGCTGTAAGGATACAATGTATGGTTTATGAAGTTTGCCTTTGGCTGTCTTCGAGTCCAAAGTTTATAAGCCAAGATGAGGTGAGATTTCTGAAGGCCAAAAACCATTGGGAAATGAAGCTCTTACCTTAATAAATCTTAATTGTAAGTGCAAATTCCTATTTGAAAATGTAATATAACATAAAAGATTAAGCCCTCAGGAGACTCTTATAATTATATCTTTTCTTTAAAGAATTAGATATGGTTTTTAAGGGTCTTACTTATTCGTCTTACTGGGTAAACTCCTTGTTTCCCTTTTGTTTTTTTCCGTGTTGAGCACTTTTTAATCCTTTGTAGCGGCTGTTGCTTTGGCTTTAGCCTAGGCATCTGTATCTGTAGCTGTATCCCGAAACTGTGCCGGCTTTGTATCCCATAGATGGAATTGCTGGACGCTCTCTCTCTCTCTCTCATCCCAATCCTTGGGCATCCTTGTGCGTGGCAATGCCAAATGCCGTCAAAAAGCAAAGGGGCTAGAAGCGTTTTGACCAGGCGTTTCGCATAAACAAGGGTGGTGCCCTCATCCGTTTCACTATGCCCTTTCCACAGTCCGTTCTCCCTTGTCCGCTGTCCGTTGTCCGTTGTCCGCTATCCGCTCTCTCCCATCCCCTGTCCGCTGTCCTTTGTTCCTGCCACCCAACTCTTTTGCTCGATGCTATCGCGTGCCACAGGATATTGCACTCTAAGCCAGTAGATGGCGTCATGTAAAGCTGGACAACATCCGATTAAAACTTTACGATGTGCGTGTGTCCGCCAGTCCTGCTCGCTCCTCTGTTTTTCCGCCGCTGTCTGCGAATGCGAATGGGATTGGGATTGGGATTGGGGAAAACGGGGCAAACGGGGCAAGGGGGCAATAGGGGGTCTCTAGTTGGTCAGCAAGTGGATAAATTCTCATTTACTGCTCTTTTAAGCATGCTGTTTTTGTCGCTTCTGCTTATCCTCGCTTTGCTAGTTATACTTGGGTTCGAAAAAAAAAAAACATTTGGGGAATCTAAGACCTTAGAACCAGGAATAAAATGCCAACTGATTCAATTCGAAAAAGGTGTATATAAAATTAAGTCATTTAAAATTAAGCACCAATTTTTTGGTATTGAAGTAAATAAATGGGGAAAAATTTAATTCTTTGTTAAAGAATATTGTACTTATTACTCTTGTTTAATCACATGATTTTGGCATTTTTTTAAGGAACTTTGGAACTTGGTAAATTTTTAACTTATATTTCTGTAAAAAAATTATATTGGATTTAAAAAATCGTATAAAAATGTATTTTCAATTAAATTAAATGTACATTTTTTATCAATTTAATTACATTTCTATTTAAAAGTTTTGTGAATATATCATATTTTGTATAAAATAAATTTTTAAAGATAAATTATTTAATTTTGTGACATTTTTCAATTATAATAAAATAAAATAACTTGATATATATCTTATGAAATTATTATTATTATTATTTTTATTGTAATTTTAAACATAATGTTTTAATATATTAACATTTTAACGCAAACAAATTTTATATTTAATTTTCAAAAATTATACTAGAAAAATCGTATTGTTTTTAGTTCAAGAGTATTTCATTTATCACATTTTTAAATACACCAAAAATTAAAAAAATAATTTGTACTTGGCTTCTAAAACTTTTACATTTAACTTTATTAAATTAATATCAAATAATTTCCTTCACACCTTCTATAAGTTTCCCCCTCTCAAAACACACACAAAATAAATCCTTAGCACTTCTCGAATCACAAGGCCATTTCCCCATAGAGTAGAGGTATCAATTAGTCCATCCCCCCCTCAAAGTCCAGAAGTGCATAGCCCCCTGTCGTTCAGTTCCAGCGTGTAAATTGTCCACTGGTTAGGGCTACTCGTCGGCCGAAAGGACGAAGGACGAGTGGCAGGGTAATAGCGCGGCATGTTAAACTGACCGCAAGCATTGTTTATCATTAAGTGCGGCCCATGGGCAGAAGGACATACATATGTACATATACATAGATATGTGGGCGAGGGAAGGGGGCCGCGTCCGAGGGTTTCAGTTCGGGATTGGGCCAGTTCCACTCGGGTCAGCATGTGTCACATGACATATGTGCAGCCGGAATGTACTGAGAGCTCTTCGTCCACGGACAACACATTTTTCTGGGGTTCCTCTCTTACACGAAACGAAATTTTAGAAAATGTTTTAAATCAAATACAGAAAAATGTTTTTAAATATTTAATCTGAGAAAAATTTAAATAATGCTTAGATATTTATACAAAATATTACAAAATTTTACTGGTAAAAGTTAGAATATACTTTTGGTTTATAGTTCTTGTAAATATATGTTTTCTCAGAGACTTGTTAAGTATTTATTTAAATATTTTCTGAATAGCTTGATTCCCCTTTTTTATATAAATTAAATGCCATCTACATCTTATTTCTTTTTATTTTATCTTCTTTAATTTTCCTACTGTACACCTTTTTTTCCTGCTGTCCAAACATGTGTATTGTGGCTGCCTTGGGTTAATGGAGTCGTTAGTTAGGGCCACTAAAAACCAAATGAAAAGCTCAACTTTAAGCGCCCAAACATTAAATTAAGGAAATAAAATAAACTTTAAACTTTTTTGTTTTTTCATTTTAGCCATTTTCGGCAAGCAGCGAGTGCATGCAAAACTTTTGTAATTAGGAAGCAATGTCGGTCATTAGTGCGGCAGCTGGGGGCTGCGGGCGGGTGAGAGCGAATCCCGGGTAGGTGGCCACAAAAAGGCGCCGGCAGTCAAAACAACAATGCAAATGTGCAGCAGCGAAAAACCCCAAAAATTTCCTTTCACATGGAGAAAGATGGAATGCACTTCCATAAAGTCAGAGAAGTCGGAATATTTGCAGTGAGATAATTACGAATTTTCAATGTGACTGTAGATGGCAGCATTAAGTTGTGGCTCAGAGTTATACCAAAGATATTTTAAAGATCTAAAAGAACTTTTTAAACATTACTTTTTTTTCTATATAATTTAAAGTATTTATTTTTTATGATATAAAACTATAACCTTTCACAAATGTGTCCTAATCCCGGTCGGAAAAACTCCAGACTGCCATTGAGACAATGAAAAGAAAACTCGCCGCGATGGCGACAAAAAATTAACAACGCCAAGGATTTTTCGTCCAGGAGCTGGACTGAACTGAATCCGGCTCCGGCATCGGGCATCGAGCGCAATTTTAATAAAGTTTGAATGCAAAACTTTGCGATTTGAAATGCGCATAAAAGTTAACTATTTCCGACGGTCCAGCAGAGTTGGCTTGAAAAGTGAAAAAACCCAGAATGTGTGTGTGTGGAAAAGTTGCCATTTTTGTCGCCCATTGCGGTGATCATTCGATGGAGTTTTAGGAGTACCAGGAGTCCCCTAGAGTCCCTAGACCCCCGACAAGCGGCGGATGTGACGACCACGCCCCCCGCCTCCTCTTCGAACTGACTGACAGAAGGCGCTTGGCGCTGTCCTTGTCGCAATCTCAGTCTCCTGCTGGCCCTGGCCATAAATTAAGGCCAACAAACCGAGGGCGGAAGCAAAAGTAGCAAGCTGGTGGCTTGGGGTTGGATTTTGCAGCCATTGCATCTTGGCCAGGAATGGAAATAGGAGCTGGAATGCGACTTAGCCAGGAACTGTGACTGTAACTCTGGGACCTGAGTGAGCGGAAGCGCAGGCTGTGCTGCTAAGTAGCCCCGAGCTGCCTTGGTTAAGGATCAAGTTGAACAGTTGGCAGGCAAAAGTAAACAAATTCTTACTTCCATGGTATTTTTTTAGAATTTAGGTTTGTTAAGTACTTAAAATACCGCCTTAAAATAGGTTAGATATATTTTTAGCAAGCAAACTTTGGACTTTGTCTCCTTAAATATTTGATTGTATACTTTTGTGGTGTCTTAATTAAATCGTGGTAAATGTAGAATTTATTGGAAAAATATTTATATCATACAACGTATTTTTTTCCTAGTGTATGCCTGCTTTTTGCACTATGGTCCCAAGCCCTTTTTGGCGAATGGAAAGCCCACATATAAGACCCTGAATCCCGAAGGGCAGAACATGACTGAAGTGGATATCAATAGACTCTACATAATGTACAAGTATTCGATATATTTTTATTCTATTTTATAATACAGTTTTGTGTGATGAAAGAATGTTTGTTTTAAAGATTGTACCACAAAGGAGGACTATATGGTAGCCACGCTTTCCTTTCTTTGATTTTCTGAATGGCCTTGACGATTACCACCTTGGCATTGAACCCGCATTGACTTCACGTTATGACTGCATTTCAAAGTCTGCTAACTGTTATCATGAATAATACATATTTTACTGGCTCTGCATTTTGTATATAAATTCGAAAACTGCACTTGCTAATGCAGTCAAAAATGATTTCCTCTTGGTTTAACTTGTTGTTCTTAGGCAGTCTCTGCTTTGGGGTATTCTCAGCTCCCCTAGATCCATTGTATGAGGAGCAGGATCCCGAGCTAACTGGTGGATACTTCGAAGGGGATATAATTATAGATGTGGAAAGGAATGGCCTCTTGAAGGCAGAACGTCTGTGGCCCAATGGAATTATTCCCTACAAGATCTCCGAGGAGTTTGGTAAGTTACGATTTTAATTATGTAAATTATTTCTTATTATTCCTTTCCTCGTCAGAACCTGCTTTGGCTGCCTATATAGTGCAAGCAATGCACACAATAGAGCAATGCTCCTGTATTCGCTTTGTGCCCGCTGTCAACGAGACTGCATATTTATCCGTGCTCGTGTCCTCAACTGGCTGCTCTGCACAGTTGGGTTATTCGAATGCTGTTAGGACTCTTTATCTGAAGCCCTCTGGTTTGGATACAGGTTGCTTTAAGCCAGCAGTCATTCAGCACGAGCTGCTCCATTCGGCGGGATTCACACATCAGCAGAACTCCCCGGATCGTGATAGTTACGTGAAGATTGTGACGAATAATATCATACCGGGCCAGGAAAGTGCATTCGAAAAGAAACCTTTCGCTAATTTTGGCAACTATGGTGAGAAGTATGATTATGGCAGCGTTTTGCACTATAGTGCCATGGCCTTTTCGAGCAATGGTCTGCCCACCATTATAGCCTTAAATCCAGTGGCAGGGCTTGCAATGGGGCAACGCATAAAGATGTCCGATGTCGATATTAGGAGGCTCAATAAAATGTACAAGTGTCCGACTTAAACGTAAACTGAGAAATGTATAAACATGGATTGTTCAACGAAAAATATGGTTGGTTTTTGATTAATTGGTTAAAAGGTCAAGTGGTTGTTAAACTAAACTTATTGGTGATCAATTTTGGCCACGAATGCAACTAATGTGTAAATATCTTTAAATAAAGTTTACTTGCTTGTGCAAGGTTATTTTTGATTTTAGATACCATTTAAGAATAATTTTTTAACGGTTTTTCACTGATCCCAGTTACCATCTCTTTAAATCTTGATTTCAGTAGCAAAACTCATGTTTTCCTTATAAAAACTTTATCAATTCTATAAGCCATTATTCTTAGTGTACTCTTTTTCAATTACCTTGAAATTTTGGCCTGGATTTCTTCTGGCCTTGGCACCAATAACTTTAAGTTTTGGCAATATTTCAAACTGAGTGGACCCCCTGTTATCAAATATCAATTAGATGTTTTTATGGCCCTCGCATAATATATAAGATCGATCGAAATGCTTTCTAATTCAGTTAAAAATGATTTCTGTTTGGTTTTACTTGTTCCTCTTGGGCAGAAGTCTTTCTTTAAAGACTTTTGCTGCTCCTTGCGAGAAATCGGATCCCGAGCTAACAGCTGGCTATTTTGAAGGCGATATAATCCTGGATGTTGATCGAAGTGGAATCTTAAATGAGGAACGGCACTGGCCAAATGCAACTGTGCCCTACATAATCTCCGAGGAGTTTGGTATGAATATATAAAGTACACTTGGATATGTCTATATTTTCCTGCCCATGCAGATGCTCCCTTTGCTGAATACATTGAGCTGGCCATGAGAATAATCGAGTCAGTCTCCTGTGTTCGCTTTGTGCCCGCCACTGACGAAGAGATCTATTTATTAGCGATTCCGTCTGACAACGGATGCAGCGCATCTTTGGGGTATGGAAAAAATCTTAGATATCTGAACCTTAAACCTTTCGCGCTGGACAAAGGCTGCTTTAAACTAGGAGTAATTCAGCACGAGCTGCTTCATTCGCTGGGCTTTCGCCATCAACAGACCTCTCCGGATCGCGATGAATATGTACAGATTAAGGAGGAAAATATCATCGAGGGTAAAGAACAGTTTTTTGCAAAGAGCGTTGCCTCTCAGTATGGAAATTATAATCAGCAATATGATTATGGCAGTATTATGCACTATGGTCCGATGGGATTCTCGAAAAATGGAGAACCCACTATTGTGGCACTCAAGCCAGAGGGTCAGAGCCAAATGGGTCAGCGCATAAAGATGTCTGAAGTGGATGTAAATAGACTTAATACCATGTACAAGTGTCCCATTCAAACGTAGACTTAGGAATAAATATTTTTTAGATATGAAAATATACTTTTTAATATTAATAGTAATACATTTCCAAAGCTTTAACTTTTAAATAGCTTAACTCTTAAATATTCCCTGAATTCTCTTTTGGATTTTGCAGTTTTTCCAATTCCCTCGCTTATCGGTAATCAATGACAAGTGAGTGGTTTTATAGCCTCACTCACACTTTTGCGATAATTAACAAATTATTAACAGTTAATGCCATTTAATTCAGTCGAAAATGATTGCTGCTTGGACCCACTTGTCCCTGCTGGGCATTCTCTGCTCAGCGGTGTGCTCAGCTCCCCATAATATTCCTCATGTGGAAACGGATCCCGAGCTGACAGCTGGCTACTTCCAGGGGGATATGGATGTGGATTTTGGTCGGAATGGTCAGCTATCGGAGACGCGACGCTGGCCAAATGCCACCGTTCCCTACCGGATCTCCAAGGAGTTTGGTAAGGAATGAGAACATATATCTATGTATATATATTTGATAATATTTCCAAACCCTTTCAGATGCTCCCCATGTGGCATACATTGAGCTGGGCATGAAATTAATCGAACGTTCCTCCTGCATTCGCTTCGTGCCCGCTGCTGAGGATGCGGAGGATTATGTGGCGGTGATCACTTCCACCTCGGGCTGTAGCTCCAAGGTTGGCTATCAGCCCGGTGAACGAACTGTGAAATTAAAGCCGGGAGAACTGGACACGGGCTGCTTCAAACTCGGAACCATTCAGCACGAGCTGCTCCACACCTTGGGCTTCCATCATCAGCAGTGCTCTCCGGATCGGGATGAGTACGTTCAGATCGTGGAGGAGAACATCTCCGAGGGTCACGAGAAGAACTTTGTCAAGTACGAGGCCGATGATGTGGGCGACTTCGATCAGGCCTATGACTATGGCAGCATTTTGCACTACAGTTCCATGGCATTTTCGGTGAATGGCAAGGCCACCATTGTGGCTTTGAAGCCGGAGGGTCAAGAGGTAATGGGTCAGCGTTTGATTATGAGTGCCACCGATATCAATCGACTCAATACCATGTACAAGTGCCCCGTGCCATTGTAGAAAAATTGCAATAAATATTTAATGAGTAACAAAAAAGGCCAAGTGCTTTGCAAACTTTTATTAATCTTATCAGGAATCCAATCGGAAGTGATTGTTAAAAGGGTAATACGATGTCATAAGCTTTTATCCGCGAAAAAGGTTTGGTTCATTCGTAAATAGTATCTTCTGTAAAATACAACAAGATACAATGACATAAATTAATATATTTAATTAAAATAGGAGAAGAGAAATTATTAAAAATATATTTATATGCCAACATTTTTCGTTGCCAAGGGCTTATATTTATAAACTTTAAACTACTAAACTAATTCTAAATATATATAATTTTCCTGTCTTTGCCTTTGAGTTCTTGTCCTAATCAAAGTTAACCATTCACTTATCAATATATATTATTACCACTTAAAAGAACAAGTAATTAATGATAACTTAACACCAGACAAGTTTTCTTTGTGATTTTTTTTCATATGTTTTTCAATACTTTCTCTTTGGCTTTCTATTATTTTTTTCGGCAACTTCAACATATCTGTATCTCTGTACTTGAAGATAAGAAAGTTAAATATCTTATCAGTTACCTATTTTATGGGCTCTGCATTTTCCAAGTGGAACTTCAAACCGAAAAACTGACGCTCTTTCACCTGGAAACGAATATAGCCGCCCCATCAGCTGATTAGATAAAAGCCAAGGGGGTTTATCTTATCAGCATTGGAAGTGTAGGGTAAGCGTCATGGGGCATATTAGTTTAATAAAATGTTTTAGAATTAATTAAATTAAAGTATATTCTTAGCGATTACCTAATTAATATATATTTCTTTAAGTCAATCAAATAGCACAATTAAATATAAAAAACTAATTACTTGCTTAAAAGTTGTGAGATACAACTCATATATTTTTCAAATCTAGTTAAATTACAAACATAAATATTCCACAACAACTTAATTGCCAAAAACCTACCTAAACTAATATAAGCAACCACTGGAAGGTAGCTCTCACCAGTTAGTCATGGCCTGAACTGAGAGACAACATTCAGTTAGTCAAGAATTACGGAGCGTTGCCATAGCAAGCGCTTCGAAAATGACAAATCATTGATTCCAGTCGAAGAAAGTTATGGTCGTGGCCAGCATATGGCTCTGCAATGCATCGTAAAGCCCAAGATGTGGTTGGGCCTTAAGCAGATCCTGCTCTACGTGGGCCTCCTGCTCTGCGTCCTCCTCCAGGTGTGCAGGAGCAAGACCCAGCTGCAGATGTACTGCCCCACCGTTTGCCACTGCGATCTCCACGCCCAACGCAATCGAGCAATATGCAGGTGAGTTCGGGAAGTACGCGTATTTCCTTTTTTCTTTTGTACTTATTGTTTATTATTTAATAATTAATATTTATTCTATTTTCCAGTGCCAAGCGCTTGATAAGCGCCAATATAGAAATGCCTAAAACAGTCGAGTTATTGGATTTGAGCTACAATGATATAACCAGCATTGACGATGACTCCTTCAAGGCAAGTGACTAAATTGATCAGCTTTTTAGGCGTAGGAAAATATATTTAATGAGTGCTGGTATATAAAAAAAATATATTTAAAAAAATAACATATATTTTAAAATTTGTTCAAGGGGTTTTTACCTATGACAAATACCTTTTAATTCCATAAAGATACTAGTGCCTTTTTTATAAACACATTACTCACAGTCTTTGTTTGTATAGAAGCAAAAAAGTTTAATGCAAAAATATATTTATTCTTAGACAAAATTTAAATAAGCGTATTAATTTATAAAAAATGTTAATAACAAAAATTTACTAAATGCTTTTAAAACCTTTTATAACTATGCCATCAGCAAAACCTAAAATATTTATGGCAAATAAAACCGTTGACCCTTTCCTTTTATGATTAATTTGTCTTCCAAAAAACACTTTCCATTATTCTTTATTATTTTTATAATTTCTATTTTGCATTTATATTTTTATACATTTACTAATTGTTTTTCTTAACCCCCACAGACCACAATTCACCTGCTTAACCTTACTTTAGCCCACAATGCCATTAGCACTTTGTATGGCGATGCCTTTGTGGAGCTGCAACGCCTTCGTTACCTGGATCTTTCGTACAATCGCCTGGAACAGATCGATGAGCATATCCTGGAGGCCAATGGCCAACTGATCCACCTGAACTTAGAGGGCAATAAGTTGGCCAACCTGGGCAGTGGACCCATATTGCGGAGCCCATCGCTTCGCTCACTCAATCTGCGCAATTCGCAGGTAAACCAATTGGGATTGATGCTCCTAAGTGCCCTGCCCCAACTGCGGCAACTGGACCTGGGCCAGAACCTCCTGCTAACCCTAAATCCTGAGGATTTCTATGCTCCTCGATATCTGGCCTCGCTGAATGTGGAGGAAAATCCCTTCAATTGCGATCGGGCTTTGGCCAGAGTAGCAACCGGATTACGGCAACGTGGAGTGGCGCTTTTCATGGGAGCTTGCGTGGAGGAGGATCATTTGGCGTCTGAACAATCGGCGGAAATGGTGGAATCGAAAGAGACAGCTAACATGAAATTTGAGCGCATGGAGCATGTGGAGCCCAGTACCCAGGGACCACAGTCTGTGCTGGAAATCTGGCGGGAACTGGACTCCAGTGAGGAGGAGAGCAGCGATGAGGCGGAGATGTCCTCACTGAGCGATGTCTGCGAGGGAAGCCGCGAGAAGCTGTGTCTGCGCTATCGCACCTGCCTGGAGCGTGTGAGCCACGAACTTCTGTCCGGTGGAAATACCCAGTTGGAGGATGCCATCGAACGCACTCACACCTACGACGAGGATGACCTGAAGCTGGCCTTCATTGTGGGCGGAGCCACCGGCGTCTGCATGGTCATCTTCATTATCACCTTTGCCCTATGCCTCAAGAGCTGCTGTGAGATGCGCAAGAAAAAGAGCAGTCAGGAAATGACCGATGGGGATTCAGGTATGTTTTGCATATAAAGATTGTTTCTTCTTTAAAATATATATTAATGTTTGTATTTTAAACTTATTATCAGCCCCTCTGGACCCCTCGCAGGAAAGCCTGCCCACCATTCACACCTGGTCACCGCAGCGCTCACGTCATCCACGGCGCTCGAATCCACAGCGCCCGCACAGCAGCTCCTCCTCGTCGCGTGCCATTGTCCGGCAGCCTTACGGACCGCAGGATAATTTCGTGAACCGGCTGTTTGGACGACCGGCGAGGAGTCAGTACTACCGGACCATCAATCAGAACACGGCCACGCTCATCCGACGTCTGAGCCGGAGCAACCTCTTCAGCAGTCGCGATCGAGAGCCGGTCACGCCAACGACACCACCACCGACTTCTACAACTCGTTTTTACACGGATGTGGTGGAACGGGGAGCAGCCAGGCCGGAGACACCGCCACCGAATTATGGGGACGTGGTGGTCATCGATAATTGTGATACGAGTAACAAGTGATGCGGCTCGCCATTTCACATTTTATAGTTTTTAAATATTATTTACCTCATTTAAAACAAAAACTTAAAATAGTTTCAGAGTTTTTATTAAAAAGTATATAAATATCTACAATTTAAGGAATCCAAAATTATTTTTATATATTTTAATACTTTGAAGCAGAATAAAGTTTAAAATATTATACTCAAGCCTTGCTAGATTTTTATACAATTCTTGTATATCTTTAAAGATATTAAAGTCACTATAAAACCCTCTTAAAAATAACACAAAATATTGTTCTTAATATCTTTAAATGTATAGATTGATTTCCACAACCCTGAAGATCCTTTTTGGCGAACCTTCAATCTCATACTTAAACAAGTTAGAACGTTGGAAAATGTTCGTATTATTACTTTTAGAGCTTAAGAGCGGAAATTCCTTAAAATATTTTAAACTAATCCTTCAAAACTTCTTAAAAATCTCTTATAATATTTAACAAAATTTATAGTTAAACTCTTTAAATTGTAAGTTCGTTTTTCACAAGCCCCGAAGATCCCCCTTGGCAAAACCACAACCTCATGTTCACGCAAGACCCTGAAAAAAAACAAACTTCAACATTTCTTCATTCCCATTCGCTTACTCGCAAAAATATCAATTGGGGAATTCCCGCATTTTTGCTTCCGCTTCTTCCCGTTTCTCGGATGAGCATTACTTTTACAAGACTTGGACTTGCAGCTGCAACAAATCGCAATAAAAACTTTTGACAAAACTATCAAAGTTGGCATGGGGTATGGCAGAACCAACTGTGAAATTGCCACAGGAAAATCTCCCAAAAAAAAAAAAGGAAATCCCACAAAATTCAAGTAGCAAAAGTTTACACACTCAAATAAATGGTAAGACGCGGAGTGGAGTGAGCTCTCTTTTGGGCACCCCCCCTGCTTCGCCGACAGACAAATCGAAAAAACACCACAAAAGCAAATAAAAACCGCACAAAAAATACCATAAGAATAAAACTGCAAATAAAAAAACTGAAAGAAAGGAACGGCAAACCCAACAATTTGCACTGCAAAGCGGCAAAAGTGTCTCCAAAGAAACAACCACCAAAGCTCCACCAGATACAAAAAAAAGAGGGAATATATATTTATAAATGTGTGTATATGTACCATTTATATGGGAAAAGAAAGAAAGTCCAAGTTATGTTGCAATGACGAAAAAAAAACGCATATTGTTGCAAAAATTGTACGTGATAAAGCACTGAGAGAAGTGGCTGAAAAGGGTCTTTAACAAGCTATTAAAAAATATTATGCGACTTCATATAAATGTGTTTTTAGTTTGAAAAATTATTGAAAAAAAATAAGAAAGTTTTTAATTAATAAATAACTAATTTTATTCTAGGACATCAAACGATTAACAATGAACACAACTACCAATTGTTAGTTAAAAGCATTTTAAAACTATTAATTTGATAATATATATTGAACAATAATCATTTTCTTACATTCTCTGTACAAATTAGTATTTTTTGTTTTACAAATTAGAAAAGTATTCACCATTTTTGTTCTCATGTTAAAAATCCCCCTAAAAAATACAAACTCTTCCTCCGTTTATTAAGCTTGATTTACCTTCTTAAAATATTTTCTTACATTGTCGGTACTTCTTTTTTTTTAAATATAAATATATCAATATTAACAAAATCTCTATTTTCATAAAAAAAACCCTTCAAAAAACCTTATTCCTTAAATTTAATATACCCATTTCTGTGCTCGAAGTTCCCTAAATATTCCTCTGCCGATACCCAAATTGAGCAAGAATAAAAATACTGCTGGCATTTTCAACGAAACTCCGCTCCTTAATTCATTCTTCATTTGCCAGTTCGTTTGAAAAGCAAATTTGCTGTGTGGCATCTTCTAGTGTTCTGTTGTTAAGTGTTTGTCTGGCTGTCTATCCATCTATCTAGCCGAACGTATCTGTGTATCTGTGTTTTGTGGTGCCAACTTTCATTGCACTGAGCTCGTCGCTCGTAGCTCGCCGCCCGTCGCTGCGGTGCACAAAAGTTAACGTATCCTGGGACCAAAGTTGCGTTGTCAACAACCAAAACGCAGGAAAAAATAGGAAAGCATGGGAAATGGGGGAACCAAAATCGAGGAAGCTCAACTGAAGGGCAAAAAAAAAAGCCCAAGGGGGGAGGAGATGGGGAAAGTTACACAGCTACAAAGCGTGAAAAAATATCTAAATCCAACATTAATGAAAAACTTTTTGCATAATCCACGAAGAGCAGCAAAACCCAAATCAAACCCAACGCAACCCCCCCTGCCACCAAGTGGAAATGCAGCCAAGCGAAATCCTTTGCGGGAAAGGAGGAACTCCCCGTTGAGTGAATAAAATGCAATAGAAGAGCAGGACCGCAGGATAACAAAGCAACAGATTCCGGTGGGAGGCCACGGGGAAATGGGCGGGGTTTTTTTTGAGGCATTGAAGGACACGCCAAGCAGCTTAAAAGGTGCTGAAGGTTACACCGCCAGCACCGAAGGAAGTGATGAGATGGCTCAGACTTTCGGGGCCTGGGGAGTTGCCAAAGTCGCACTAAATCTAAGCCACGGCTTGAGAAAAATGGAGAGTTCGATTTGAAAGGAAATCGGGGAAAACTGATTGGAAAATGGTTGAAAGAAGATCAAACGCTTTGAATGACTATTGTAGAGAGATTTGTAATTTAAAGGGTTGAGTTTATTATTAAAAATTAAATAGCCACAAACGTTTGTTTTATTACCTACTTTATAAATTTATGTGTTAGCATGGTTTATTTGCCCAGAAATAAATTAAAAGTCATTATTATAAAGATAAAAATATTACATTTAATTGTAAAGCTATAGTAATGATAAGTTTCAGGCAGTTTTGTCCCTTAAAATATTTAAAACAACTTCGAAAAGAATTAAATTAAAGTCCAGAAGTTCTTAACATGTTTCAGGAACCCCTTAATATTATCAGTATTTTTATGAACCATTAACTCCCCCCTATGAATATAATTTCGTTATCCCTTTACCAATGCCTTAACCCTCAATCTAGGCATCTGTGTGTTCATAAGTTTCAGTTACCTGTGATTTGTTTGCCGAGTGTTAAATGGCTACATGGCCATTTGCCAACACTTTGCCCGCTGCAGAGTAAATAAATTAAATTCTTATTTGCTGGCGTTCGGAGGGTAGCTGCCCTCCGGACCTCCTTGATTCGGTGTAAAAGTTGCTGTAGTTTCGCCGGACACGGTCGCCGTGTCGCCTGCTACTTTCCTGGTCCTGGCCCAAGCGCTCCTGCAAAGGCGTCGTTGCCGTGTGTTGCAATAACAAACTCATGCTAATTGCTTTGCTAACAACTCGCAGCAACAGAAACAGGAGCAGAAACTGACTGTGCAACTGTGCAAGAGGAAAAGCAAAAGCAACACCAGCAAGTTGCACTGACAATAAGAGAGCAGAAAATGCAGCTAGGACAATAAATATCAGCAGCAACTGGGCAGGAGCTAAGGAGCTACAAGTCCTGGCTACCTTTAATTACGGTTTCGCAGGACATCAGACCGCACACACTTACACACTTACACACACATGCTGCTAACTAGTTGCACATGGCACAGATACACCCATGACACGATTGACCTCTCGCCTTCGGGATGTTGCCGCTGCCATTAACTCGACGCGTCTGGATAGGGTCCTGTGCACTTTGAAAAAAAAACTTTAGATCATTTTCAGTGACTTGTTAAAGAATCCTGATCCTTTGACCTGAATCTTTGCAGGATTTTTTTTGTGTATTTGAAAGGCAAAGCTAAAGTTATCTAAGACATTTCAATGTCTCCTTTTTTTCGGATTTCGGAAATCGGAACAACAGAATATGACCTATTAGGGTTTAATGATTTTTTGTTGATACATTTTCTATAATCTAGTTATCTATTTTTATATTTTCTATATACCAAGAATAATGTAAACTTTCTATATACTTTCCTAACTATATTTTTTTCTGTGCAACTCCTTCTAGTCCTTTCGGTTTATAGAATTTGCACACGAACTTGCGATAATTGCTGGGAAATGAAATAAAAATGCAATTAAAGCCGGTGACGCTGTAAAGCGGGATCCCAAGCTCGTTGAAATGAGCATTCAATTAAGCGGCAGCCAACGAGCTGCCGGAGCATATCCTGGCATGGTGAGTAGTGTCCTGTATTCGGGGGACACCCCCTTCTCCTTCTGTCACGACCATGCACACTTGATGGCGACAACGGCGAGGGCGTTTAGAAAATGATTTTTATCTTTATCAAATTAGAAAACGACAACAGCCAGCGGAATCCCGATTCCCGATCCCAGGACCCAGGACCCACCGATGCCTCCGGCTTTCAGCCATCCAGTCAGTTGTGTCTTGGCAGTGTCGTAGCAATTAAAACTCTGCCATGGCTTTGTGTAGATTACATCGCCGGCGATTCTGGGGCGTGTCCCCTGGTCAGTGCGCAAATGTTAAACGCTTTGAAGTTTATTTCTAGATTTTCACGACTGCCCACGGTGAATCTATGTGGGAGTATTATATATATATATATATATATATATATGGAGTATTGTAATGCTCGTGGGCGGATACCGCATCGGGAGTCTGCTACTATTAGCAGATTACATTTGTTTAACACAGTTTTAAAGAGGGTTTCATATGTAGGTATTTAGCTTTAAATTGAGAGGAATATTAATCATTTTATTAAGATCATATTGAATATAATTAAATTTATATTTAGTACTTATTATTTAAATATATATAATTGCTATATTTGTCATAATTATTTCTCTAACAAGCATTATAATCCTTAAGAAAATCAATAACTTTTTTCTAAATCAAGGTTCAGTTGTATAAATAAATTCCTTTACATTTATTTCATTTAATGAGTTTAATTCTCCATCAAAATCACCCATTTACCCTCCGCTTTTCAAGCTCAACCAGCGTAAGGATCACCTTACATCCTTTTATGAATTACATGCATTCACCTGCTTCACCCTACAAAGAACAAAAATCCCTCATTTAAGCAACAATTGCCACTGCCTGTTGCCGTGCTCGTGTTCATGTTCTCACAATTTATCCCTGGCGACAGTTAATTTTTAATTCAATGTACGTCTGCTCGCTGGCACACACAAAGGCCCAGTTCATTGGCTCATTCGCTTTCTTAATGCCGTTTGGTGACGTTTTTCAATTTACATGAACAGGGCACAAAAGGACACCACCTCGCCTCTTTTGGTCAAAAACTGCCACGTGACAGGTGAGTGGGGGGCGGGGGGAGAAAAAAGCCCCTGGCCAAATGTGCCCCGGGGACACTCGTGTTTTTTTCGCTTTCAGCCCTAACTTTTTCACTTCCCCTAACCAACCAGCCAGCCAGTAACTCTGCTAAACTTCCACTAAACATTTGCCTTCAATTTTGTGGCGCTTTTTTAACGCCCTACACTTTTTGCCTTCGAACTTGTTTGGCAGTTGGCTGTCGGTTCTGTTGCTTTTTTTTCTGCGGCTCTGTCTCTGCCATAGTCAATGTACTAAACATTTTTTAATGGCTTGTTTTGTGGCCCAAAGTTGTTGACTGCTTGACTGGCCAGCAACCTTTTAATGAGTTTGTTTCCTTCCAAATGGCAGTCCTTTATTATTCACAGCTTCATCAATATTTTTGTCAAGTAGCTGAAGGGGGAAATTATAAAAAAAGAAGGTGAGACGAGATAGAAAAATACGAGGTGTAAAGGAAATAAAGTTTTATTAGTGAAGTTAAAATTTTCAAGAAGAAATTTATAAGTAAGATAATGAAAAAAAATTGTTTTTAACTTAAGAATTGTTTGAAGAAAAGTATTTTTGGTTTTTTATTTATTTTAATTACCTTCTTAATGTAGTTATAAAAGCATTCTAAATTTTTAGGAATGAAACAAATGAGTTGCAATTAAAGGCTCCTTCTAAAAAGTTTCTTTAAAACCTAGAGAATCTTTACTACTTATTAGTAATTTAATTTCTACACCTTAGATTTTCCTAATAAAGTTTGAGAAACTTAGTCAAAAACACCTTATCAGGTCCACTTAAATTACCCAGCATATTTTTTTCAGTCAAATCCATGCTATTTCTCTGGTCAAAATCAGAAAAACCCAAAGCTTTCTGCGGCCGTTTGTTGAGCGTTTCCTTTTATTTTCCTACCCGATATTAACCCCTGAGTGCCGCTTGGCTCATTAGCTACCATTTTATGGGCATTCCACAATTTTGTTTGCTCAATTTCATAAGCAATTGTGCATTGCATTGCAATTGCATTGGCTTCTTCCACGCGCGCCTAAATGTATGCAGCGCACACGCACACACGTGCCACACAAGAGATGCTAATGTATGCCAAACACACACACATGCACAGGCTAGAACATTTCTGAATTTCAAAATGGAGGCAAACGAAGCTTCGTGAAGTTGCCGCTCACAAAAGCAGGCTACACAAAAGCCGCAGCTTTTTTTTTTTTTTTTTTTTTTTTTTTTTTTTTTTTTTTTTTTTTTTTTTTTTTAAATTTTATTAATTGGAATTAAACAAGTTTACTGCTACCTATGTGGCAGCTTTACCAGGTTTTACATGAAATTCTACAGCATAGGTATACAAATATATACATTTCTTTACAAATTAATCTACTCTAACGATATTTAATGGATTTGTTCCTTGACAAAATATTTATAATAATCTCGATGGGAGATCATGTGGGTGGAATCTTTTCAGCCTTCTTTTTCTCGGGGGATGGATAAGCCTTCTCGCCAAGGTGTTGGGGTGGGAACCGAGTCGCCGCATATAACTTTCCGCATGGGTCCTTAATACATCGCCTATCTTTGGAATATTAAGATCCCTTTCTATGTCTCTGGTTCTCATGTACCAGGGGGAGTTACATAGGGATCTAACGACCTTACTTTGAGCAACTCTTATTTTGTTCAGGTTAGTTCTGGCCGTAATTCCGTATACTTGCAACGCATACTTCCAAATGGGGGTCAGGATGGACTTATACAGGCGAACTTTATTTGCCAATGAGAGTTTGTTTCTCGGCGAAAAGAGCCACGACATTTTTGCAGCCTTTGAAAGTACTGTTTGCTTGATCATCGTCGTATGCCTTTGGAACGTTAGTCCTCTGTCCAAAATCACCCCGAGGTATTTGTAGAAGGTCTCGTGTCGAAGTG
>VNJU01000262.1:0-10393 GCA_008042675.1 Drosophila seguyi
TCAGTTCCGTTCTAGGTATCGTTAAGGGTTTCGTAGGAGTAACCTTTGTTTTTGCAGTCAACAGCGAAGTGTAGCACGTTCCGAACTCATACTCGAGCCTTAGATAAGTCGCAGCCGCGTAGGACGTGGACGACGCGGGAAGCTGAGCTGAAACTATGGATCCAGGAGAGTAAAGAATCCACCGGTGTATACTCATGTCGTCAATCCTAAGCAAGCTGTCCCAAAATGCTTGCCCCGTTTTTGCAAGAGCAGTAGGCACCTCATCTTCCGAATCCAGGGCCTTCTGAGTGAAGTCAGCATGCGTTTTCTTGGCCATGGTTACCTCCTTCAAAATTAATTTTCCCGAGATGATGACTGGCGCGATGAGACCCAGCGGGTCGAACTGCCTTGCTATGCTCGACAGGATCGTCCGTTTGGTGAAACTAGAAGTCCTTACTTGGGAGCCAATACATTCCTAGAGCCTTGATAGGATCTGTAGTGTCCCAGTTTAAAGGTGTCCGACTGCACTGATGCTCTATCGGAATCGTGTGGACAATACTTGCTTCGTTGCTGGACCATTTCCGGAACTCCATGCACGCGAATTTTATTGCACCCCCTACCTAAGGTCGTTTGTCTTGCGTCCCTTCTATTGTATGGCCTCCAGAAAGAATGTCGTCCCCATATATCTTATTTACAACACTTCTTCCGCCTTAAGAAACGAAAGCCACTCATCCTTCTTTAATTGTTGAATGACCATGAGCGCCGTGAAGCGTGCAGACGCCGTTCCGAATGTTAACGTTGACAATGCATAAACATTGATGGCTCCATCCGCCGCCCGCCATAAAATCAGCTGGTATTGGGCGTCTTCCGAGTGCACATCTATACATCGATACATTTTCTGTATATCCGCCGTGAAAACGAAACGACATTTCCGCCAATTGAGAATGGTTGCCGACGGTCGGTCTAATGTAAAGAATGTCATTTAAAGATCGTCCTTTTTTTAGTCCTTGAGGAGGCATGGAAGACAATTTGCTGTTTGGTCGACTGAGGATCCTTCATAAAGACAGCGTGATGCGGGAGTACACAAGATGCTACGTGTCTATTCGTGCAAGTATTCCTTACTGAGCTGCTTTCACTGCCCACCGCCGGAGCCATTTGTTCGAGCGCGAAGTATTCCTCGATCTCATCCACATATTTGCTCCATCGCTCTGAACTAATAGACAGCCGCCTTTCCAACTGCAGGAACCGGTTAAGCGCCACTACATAGCGGCCATCAGATTGACGCACGTGAGTCCTCCTCCGTTGCTGCAGGGCGGTCTGGAACCGACTCGACCTCACAGAAACGCTTCAGCAATGCTTCAGTGTCCAAAAGCACTCGATGACGGCGCAAATGGGTTGATTCCCTCACTCCTTCCGCAGGTCCAGAGAGGATCCATCCGAAGTGCGTATTCTGAGCTATGGGCTCGCCGGGCAATCCAATACTGGTATCGGGCAACATGATTTGCGTCAACATGTCCACTCTTAAAATGAGATCGACTCGCTTCGACCGTGCGTAGTGGGGATCAGCCAATGAAAGTCCTCGAATATGATCCCAATGCTGCGGCGTGAAGCTAAGACTTGATAGGCAGGAAGTAACCGAATTGAGAAAACATGCTGAATCAACCCCTAAAGAGAAATTTTGGTAAATAATACTATAGATTTCGAAATTTACTGTGTACTTGCAACGACGACCGCCCCGGGACCCACCCCAAAAATGGATGCTCGGGTGGCAGACCGCTTCAGATGCAGAGACTGAACGACGTGTTCCGATACTATGGTTGCCTCAGATCCTTGATTGATGAGAGCATTTATGACCGCTTGTAGGCTTGTTGTGAAGTACATTCCTCGAAGGGATATTCGACGAAGTTGTCGAATGGCATCTGTAAGATGCGTGTGGGTTCTGGTCCTCCGGTTCCTGCAGGCTTTGCTGAGATACGTTCTCCCTGGCTTCGGGTGCGTTAAGAGGTCGGATGCTGATGTGCGCGGCTTGAAGATTGGTTATGAGCCAATACTGGGAAATGCAACAGCGTATGATGGCGCTGCCCACAAACTTGGCAGCTCTTATTGCTGGTGCAGCGGGAAAGCGCATACGACTTTCTCAAGCAATTGATACATAATTTTGCCCTGCTCACTAAACATTAAACATTAACATCGTCCGTATTATTTCTGTATTTTCCTTATGCAGTCTGGGCAACGCGTAGACAGCGTTCATGTGGTGCGCAAAAACAAGACGAGGATTATTGTACCTTTTGATCATCAGTCCTCACGCCACGGCGTAATTTGTCTCCGTGAGCTGCATTTGTCGGATATCATTATCGCGCCCGACTGGCGACTAACTGTTGCACATTACTCAGATTCTTGTTGCTGTGCATGAGGCTTGTAAAGGCGTCATAGTAGCCTGGCCAGTCCACTCATTCACCGAAAAACTTGGGGACTGACATCTGTGGCATGTTCAGTCACACTTCCGGGTCGGCGCCCCCGCCCGCTGGTGGCGGGGGCGGAGGAGTTTCGGACGGAAGTTTATCCAAGTCCTCTGCGATGGCGCAATAGGCGTCCATATACTGCTCCTCGAATTCCGACTGGAAATTCTTCGCGGCATAGTTTTATTCCGCGAACCCTCCTAGATTGACGATCACGGAATCCGTCTCCTGAAACGCGTTCCGCAGCTTATCCAACTGCTCCAGACGCCTCTTTAAATAAATTCTCGTTTTCTTCGATTGCGAATCCGTCTTAAAATTCTGCAATGTTGTTTTCAGGGCTTGGTACCGATTTGGCTGCAAATTAACTAGTTCCTTCAATGTCGGCACCTGCAAATCAGATTTCATGCTGACGAGTGTAAACAAAAAATTTTCAGCGCAACTCACCACCCCAATCAATCATGTAATGAGAAAAATTCGGTAAATTCTTGTCTCGCACACAACTATGCATCGCCGTCTTCCTTTTCCGTGTTCCGCAAAAATTTCGAACCACCGTTGCTGCGCCTATGTATCTATTTGCACACAAACCGTCGAAATTCCAGTTTTACACTTGCAGGATCCCCTCATGGGCCACCATGTAATGTTGTGTCCCCTAATATGTTCCTAACAAGAGGTCATTGTAAGAGGGGTTCCCAAGCAAGAATAAACACCAAGTCAAATAAACTTCAAACCGTTATAATTATTAAAGGGTTTACCTTAAATTATGACAATGTTTTTGCGTGTGCATATATGCAGAAAAAAAATAGATAGCGCGTTAGACCAAGGGAGGAGTCAACGGTAACTCCACGTAAACGCTGGACAAGACGGTTCACTCTATAAGTTGCGTACGTACCCCGAAAAATCTTACCAGGTCTCATAAAGCACAGTTACCTGGTGGTCTTTGCGGTGGTCGCTGCGGTTTGTGCCGGTCTAGGGAGTCGCACTCCCACTGGCCATTTTTTCTTTGTTGTAACCACGAGTTCCTTATTGACAAGAAGTCATCAAAGCAAAATGTGTCGATGAAGTTCCTGGGGAGTTTCCCAGTGGCAGTCTTCGGAGCCAAAGTTTGAGACACCGCAACAGACACAACGGAAATAACTGGCGGACCCGTTGCAATTTCCACCCCGGTAATTTCGGTTACCGAATCTTTTATTGTTACCGATTTCAAAACCATTGGACATGGTATTGGGGTCGGGGGCTTTTGGTTTACTGGGATTCGCACAGTTGCTGCCGACCAGCAGCAGATTTTTTGTGTTTTGGCGACTCGTTTAATCTTGGCGTCCACCGCTGTGAGACAGTGAGAGCGATAAAGAAATAGCGAGGGAGAGAGAGCTTAGAACCGCTTAGCTGTAGCTAAACACCAACGGAACTTTAGCTGGGAAAATCGGGATAGGCAGAAAAGAGAGAAAAAGGAAAACGGCCTTAGCACAAAATTTAAAAGTGGTATAAATTGGGGTTGTCGGATATTTTTTGAAATATCGTATATATATTTTTTATGTAAAAAAATGATGATTATATATATAAAATATCACTTGAAATAATAAGTACATTTTTTTCTCCCACAATAAAAATATAAAAGTTTCTTATAACAATTTTTACCTAATGAATATTCTCAATATATAATACAGATAACAATAATACTGCATTATAATATATTATATATTTACAATATTTTGAGTTAAGAGGTTTCAGAAAGACACGTGTTATTTCTGTATCAGTCATTTGGCTTCGTGCGTCACAGACTACACATTTTAGCACAGAAGCCAACTGCTCTGAAGGCACTGAGCTACCCGGCGTATCCAGGTACCTTATGGTAAAGAATCGGCATTGTTGACTTGTGTGTTATTCACACTCCCATGCAGCTTGGCAAGCTAAAATATAATTTGCTCTCCTTGTTCTCATCCTGAAAGTATCTTACAATGGAGGTGTTATGGCAGCTCATGAAGTACAAACCAAATTCAAAGAAAAAATATAATATATTAAAAAAAATATCGCAATATCGATATTTGGGCAAAAAAAATATGACGATATAAATATATCATTTTCAGATACACAAACTAAAAAGTTTAGTGACAAATTTTAATAAAACCCCGGTGGTTTAAATAGTAATACTACACAAGGCTTGGAGCGCGAAACAAAAACATGACCGTTCAGTATGAAAAGAATATACTGCATGCACGCGATGTGAACGGGAACTTTATTAATCACATAATATAAGTTTAAAATAAAACACCGGTTGTTTTCATGCAAAATTAACACAAAACGAGAGCGCAAGAAGAAACACGTTCGTTCACTTGGAAAAAAGTAAACAAAAAAAAACACATGAACACGTTTCAAATAACAATTTGAAAAAATGGACAAGAACGCGTGTGCTTTACCAGTAGCCAAAAATATGTTTAAATTCCATTGTTTATCAGAATGTTATTTTATCCTTGCTGTTATGTTTCCATGTTATGTTCGTTGCTATTGTTATTTACTATGTGTTATAAGCATTCAATTGGTTGCTTAACGTAAATACAAAATTACATTATCTCAAAAGAAACTTTGAAATAATTGAGAGAAGCGCTTAACCCGGTGAACCTAATAACGAATAATAATTAAAAAGAAGCAATATTGTCTACATTTCGTGATGATCCAATACAAGGAGGACTCACAGGTAATTAAAAAAAAGAGGTCCAGAAGACATAACTATTGGAAAGGTACATTACTGAGTACATTCGAAATTTTACATTGCCCACGACAACCCGGCCCCGCCTGAGCCGTTCGCAAGCTGCTTCAAGGGCAGAAGTCACAATGATCTGGTGACCCTGGTGCCAGGATGCGACTCGAACGCGAGGCACCCGCTCTGGGTTAGCACGGAAACGAATGAGAGAGGTGAGTCTCTTTTTATATTATATAACGTTTGCCTTCGGAAAATTGACGAGCCGAAAAAAAAACTTGTTCCAGGCAGCTATCGCTAAAAGGCTCTTGAGAGCCGATACTCCCCAGGCTGCAAAAGTTTCCCCTCCCGCTGAACTTTTGACACGACCCCAGAGTCCGGCAGTTCAAAGAAGACAAAGATTGCTCACTCAGAGCCACGGCATCCAGGCTCCAAAGGGAGCGAGAGCTAACAACTCCTCACGAGGCAAGCGCGGCTACCTCGTCTAGGAAGAGCCATGAGAATCACAAGGGTTCTCCAGGCGAACATGCATCACGCCAAAGGGGCGTCGGCAACCCAGTACTGGACTTTCGACATGGCCTTAGTCTAGGAGCTATGGTTGATCGGTGGACAAATTAGAGGACTAAACGTGAAACACTTCCCATTAACAAACTTAATCTGCAGGGATCTAGTTGCAGCCGGGATCTAGCTGCAACACGCATAGAGGTTGCTTCCCTGGAGACACTGACGTAGCCGGTGGAGGTCCAGCAGCTCGTCAACTCCTGCCGCACAGCCGGGAAACACGTGGGTGATGCCAACCAACCTATTGTGTAGTCAATTAGATAAAGCCAATAGAGAGTGCACACCCACTTTTATTAACGCTATCTGGCCAAACGGAACTCAATACTTTGCTATACAATCTGAGAAAACCAACTGGAATATGTTCACAGGCTCTTTGACTATGAAAGCTGACCAACTCATAACAAACTTAGCGTTTGTGAATGAGATGAGAGATGGCTGCTGACCAGCTTCACGATGTGCTAATCAATTCCTTCGGCGAGTTTCCCCGGTGGAGTGACTGACTTGCATGTCAAAGGCATTAAGGCTCTTTAATAGAGCCAAGGCGAATCTGGACGCCTGGGACACTTACAGGAGTGTTTTCACTGAGAATAATAAAAATATTCGAAGAGCTAAGCGGAAGAACTGGCGCAACCACTGCTAAAGTGTGCGGGCACTACCAGAAACAGCTAGATTGCAAAAGGTCTTTGCTAAGGGCTGAGGCTTCTAAAATGAACAGATGGTTATTTTACCCAACGCCGTTAGGAAACGCTAGAGCTTTTGCTTCAGGTGCGTTTTCCAGGGTCTCGGGTCAACACTCATGGTGAATGAGATGAGTTTCACCGAACAGGCCCTTTAAAGGGGGGGCGATCAGATCTTTCCAGCCCTGCTACAACATAGCATTATCACTCCACTTGTCGGTCTGCTTAAAGCCAGCTTTGCATGGGGATACAAGTTAACACTGTTAATGAGTAAACTTAAGTCGACATAAGTCCGGGGTTGTTACCCTAACATTTTTTATGCAGATTCAGCATAAGCGCCTGCAGGGGCCGTGTCTGGTTCTCATTGGTCTTTCCAGTATGGGGAGATATGCTGTTTTTGCTAGTGTCTGCACTTTGCTGGGCGAGCGGTCGCCTTGCGGGTTCGATTAGATTTTATAAAATAGAATAAGTTTTCAGTTTGATTTTGATTGTAATAAAGAGAACTTGTTCCAGAACATACTCCAGCGAAAGTTGCCCTTTTTATTGGTTGTCTAGCCTTAAGGGCAGACAATAACGGAGAAAGTTCTCCCACCGTACACGAAACATATTCAGGAACGAGGAACGGCGCTGCGCTACACACGGAGAAGAAGATCTCCGCCACCCCTCCCTAGCAGAGCAGCCGACTACATCGGCGGTGACGTCTTCACACCCCTTTCCCTACGGACTGCGGCGGGGGACAACCTAGGGAAAACATTATAAAATAATTGGCACCCGACTAAAGAATTCACGACCCCCAAGAATGTAAGTGGGGTGATAAAATTTAATACAGCTTCAATTAAACAGTGAAAAAATATACAAAAATTCCTACAAATTATTTACCAACAATTTTAACATATAAAAATTAAGTAAAGTGTAAATGTGACTCAAAAATAACGGCATATTGTTATGAGCCGTCTCTAAATAAATATTTCAGACTCCAAGTACCCGGTTATTAATATAAATATACCACAGTCAAATTACTTTCTGTCGAATAAAAATTTTCGGCCTCTGTATACATGTGTTTAGTGTTAACCAGTTAAGAGCCTTATGAGTTTCCCAGGCCAATATAACGAAACTAAATGCGAATTGGAAATTGATAGTGAAGAAGAGTTCGTCCGAAAGACCCTCAGAAATACAATAGCAGAAGCATAAAGTAACACATACACCTTGAACGCGGCACAAATTGAAATGTTAGTTCAGGCCGCATTGTCTAACCAAGAACAGAGGCTTAAGGGGGTCTTCTATATACAAATTTTACAAAAATTCATTTTTTTTAATTTTTTATATTACTACGATAAGGTCGAATAAAAATTGACCCTCGTTACTAACAAAATCGTCATGACATATGACGACGAAAGAGCCATATTGCTTAATACAGAGGTTAGGGTTGATGCCCTTCACGTATTAATTTCGGTTATAAAAAAATCCCTAAGCACAGCACAAAGACCTGCCAGCAGCACTAGCATTAGCAAGAGAGGCAGAGGCCAGTATCGGACGAAGTATGTTCGCGGCTACATACGTGCGCCTGAAAGCAAGGCAAAAATTTTAGTGCCGAGCGTGGCCCAGAAAATAACCCCCATTATTTCAAAAAGACAAACAAGAATCAAAATATCGGTTCATGGCGTAAACATGACGACTGTGTCTCTGATCTACCCAAACAAAAACAATCGCCAGAACCAATGGACATAGATCCATCATCTTCAAATCTTCGACATCCCACGAACTTTAGGCAGGGAAGTAATATACATGCCCCTAAAAGATCAAACTCTTCTAAGATAAATTCTGGCCAAGGGCGCCAGGAGGTTTTCAAGGTTGAACAAGCCGCTAAGGCGGAGGAAGATGATGATTATGAAAACGCGGTTGCAGCCGCTCTTAACGCGATTGACGACGACAGTGACTCATTGGAGTCCAATGACCTCATTTATTTTTCAGAGGAAGGTCCCGCTTGCCCTTCATTGAACGAAGGGTGGCGGGCAGAGTTTTAAGAATCCTTATAAATACTGTAAAGCCTAACGGAGCTGAAAAACACAACTCTTGCCGACTCCCCATTCATTGTGAGTTCCATTCATGGCTCCAGTGAAGTAAAAAAAAGTGCCTATTGCACATATTTGGCCTAACGGCCCCATTCTTTTTACTTGATACCATTAGTACATTTGATGCCATAATAGGTTTCGACTTGCTAACGCAGGCCGGAGCGGCATTAGATCTACGCAACGGCGCAATCAGGTATGGGAACGTATATAAAAAGCTAAAATATCACGACTGCGATTCTGTGAACTTCACAAACATCGATGAAGTGGAAGGCCCAAGTTCAGTGAAAGCTGAATTAAAAAAAATGATCCTTAAGGGGAAACAAGTGTTTTCGCCCTCTAACAAGGCGTACGGAGACTAACGAACACGTATACTCCAAGCTATATCCTTATTCCATGGGAGCAACGGATTTTGTTAACACAGAAATCAAACAGCTATTAAAGAATGGTATTATTCGGCCTTTTAGGTCGCCATTCAACAGCCCAACACGAGTTGTTGACAAAAGAACCGATGCCGGCGGCAACAAACAAAAAAGAGGCTGGTGATCGGTTTTAGGAAACTGAAGGATCGAACCATTGCCAACCAGTACCCTATGCCAAGTATTCCTATTATTCTAGAAATCTTAGGAAAGGCAAAATTTTTTACTACCCTAGACTTAAAATCGGGGTACCACCAGATTTATCTGGCTAAAAAATACCGCGAAAAAACTGCTTTCTCCATAAACGAAGGAAAGTATGCATTTTGCCGTCTACCCGTTGGACTAAAGAATGCAGGAACTATCTTCCAAAGGGCGATTGACGACGTGCTTCGCGAACAAATCGGTAAAATCTGTTTTGTCTATGTAGACGATGTGATAATTTTCCCCGGAAATGTTGCGGACCACGTCACACACATTGACACAGTTCTTAAATGCCTGTGTCAAGCCAACATGAGAGTGGCTCCAGAAAACACAAAATTCTTCAAAAAAAGTGTTGAATTTTTAGGTTTTTTGTCACATCAAACGAAGCCAAAACAGATCCTGAAAAGGTATGGTACAAGAGTACACTGAACCAAAAAATTTGTTCAGCATTAGAACTTTTCTTGGATTGCCTAGTTTCTTGGACGTCGATGCACTTAGTACATTCAAGTGGCCTACATGACATCAAGCACGTGCTTGTTCTGCCAGATTATCTGCTTGCATGCATACTAAGTGGGTTAGTATTAACGTATTTATTTTAGGAAGGCTATCTACGTTTTAAATTAAATTGCACATAATACTCTTAAGGGTTCATGCAATTCAATGGACGTTCTACAGTGGTGCAACACTAAGGGGATCTAGTATTTCTACTTGGTACGTGAAAGTTAAGCTGACCCAACAACCTTTTCACGTCACCGTGGATAAGGTTATAAATAAAGGTAATGCCAAGCACGGTTCTACGGTTCGATAAAGATGGTAAGTAAATAAGGAGGAGTCTAGTAGAATAGGAGGGTAAACTCTGGTTTGCATCCCAGTTTAAGCCGCGTAAAGCGAAAACTAAAAAGTTGTTTTGAACCGACTCAATGCGTTTACTGTGGACTCCATAGTGAGGGCTCAAAACGGAAGATCCATATTCTAAGATAGAACGAACTAAAGAAATATATAGAGATTTTGTAACGTATGGGTCATTGAATTCTTCCGACCAACGTTTAATAAATCCAAGCACACCTCTAGCTTTACTCACCATGCATGAAACATGATCAATAAAGTCAAGTTTAGGATCCAGACGGACACCTAAATCATCAACTAAAGAAATTCTTTCCAAAGGGCAGCAGTTCAGCGTGTAAGTTGCAAGCCGACACAAGAGAATGTCATGAGCTTGCATTTAGAGCCGTTTAAATTTAATAGGTTTGCACTGCACCATGTTTGAAAATTGTTAAGATCTGTTTGTAAATCAGACTGGCAAGAAGCATCCGTATATTGCACACAAAATTTG
>VNJU01000266.1:0-11184 GCA_008042675.1 Drosophila seguyi
AATTTTAAATCTGACCATTTGGTATTATTTTAGAATTTCGGTTTTAATTTTATCAAAATCGGACAACTATATCATATAGCTGCTATAGGACCGATCGGAAAATTTTGAGAAAAAATCTAACTAAGCCAATTTTCCGCATATTTTCATAAAATTTGAGGCATGGCCATTTTGTATTATTCCAGAATTTCGGTTTTAATTTTATCAAAATCGGACCACTATATCATATAGCTGCCATAGGAATATATATATCTGTTTGCCTTTGTTGCTTGCAACATTTTTCGCCAGCAACATTTATTTAATGACAGTACCCGAGAAAGCGAAAAAGTCAGAACATTTTTCATCTTCTTCATCTTCTTCTTCTTCTAATTACTGCAAGGGTATTTAAACTTCGGCACGCCGAAGTTAGCTTTCTTTCTTGTTCTTCCTTAACAAACAGCGGATACAAATAAGAGAGATTTCCCCCTTTTGAAAATGCACTCGGCGCATAATGGAGAAGTGCTTCCAACGCAGACAGACTGCCGCTGGCTTCTCTCCTCCTTCGGACAGGACTTTAAAGTAAATTAAGTGGCGCACAGCGAGCGTCTGAAGGGGTGGCTCTTCCTGCTCCCGATTTTCTTATTATGCATTTTTCCCAGTCAGCCGACGCTCCGACACAAGACCAGTTCCGTTGACCTGGCTGGCTGACTATATTTTATTCTATATTCTCCACTTGCTGCCACTTCCTTCCGCTCGCAGAGGAAAAGCTGGGGTGCTGTCTCCAGGCGGATGTGCAAATAAATGATCAACAATCGCCATAAGAGCTTCCAGGAAGCATTTCAAAATTGAGACAACAAATTTCCGAATATAAAATCGTAGAAAAAAACCCCATCAAGTAGGCTGCGTGCCTCTAGTTTGCAAGCCAGTCAGTAATGTGAGCTGCCGAGCAAGTCAGTAACTTCAGTGTAGCTTCAGCTTCACAACCGTAAAGATCTCCTGACCTGTGTACAAGTATATATTCAAAAGTATATATTCAAAAAAAGCATTTATTCGAAACGTATTTGAGCTTACAAAAACAAAGTATATATTTTTCAAAAAACAAAAAGAAAACCGGTATCCAAAACCTTTCAAAATGATTTCGAACATCACCGTCATCCGCAACGGCGGGAACATGTCCCGCCACGAGGTTGTTGATTGGGTCAACCAACGAGTCAAGGGCCGGGCTGACATTGTAAAGGTCGAAGATCTATGCACGGGCGTGGCCTATTGCTGCCTGATGGACATGCTGTCCCCGAAGTGCATCAATATGTCGCTGGTGGAGATGACGCCCGCGGGCAAGGAGGACTACGAGCGCAACCTGCAACTGCTGCAGACTGCTTTCAATCAACTGAAATTCAAGACAAAGGTGCCCATCGATTTGATCATCCAGGGACGATTCAAGCACAATTTTGAGTTCTTTCAATACTTTAAGAAAGTTTTTGATTTGATGCAGACCAGGGCCCGGGTGGAGGCCTATCTCAAAGCTAAGAAGGCCGAGGAAAGCAAAGCCGGACCGGGGAAGCAAAAGGGAGATAATCCCGTCAAGTTTTATTAGTTCCCCCCAATAAACGAAGTCATCGACAGTGGAAGGCGTAAAGAATAATAAAAAACTAAAGCCTCCAATAAAACAATGCGGTGGCTGCAAGAAACAACAAAAACAATTTGATTTTTGATACATTTTTTTTCAGGCGGAGTATTTGACGAATTTAAATGAAAAGTAGTATAGATCGGGGAGTTGTAGTATGGCTTCATGAATGGAAATTTCCGCAATTGTTAATTCAGGGCATAACAAACAATTAAGGGCCGGGGCAAAAGGGGGAATTAAATGAAAACACACCGAAGGCAGCCAAGTTGAAGGCATCAAACAACATCAACGAGAGCTGCGAAAACAACGAAAACAACTCCGCCAGGTAATTATATAATCAGGTGTCCATGACAGGCTTCGGTCCCTCCCCCGCCACGCCGCACCACACCACACCCGCGGGCAGGGCAGGGCGAGAGGTAGACAAAAGGCCTGCCTGCCTGGCACAAATTGTAACCTTTGATGAAAGTTTTTCGCAAAAACTTTTCGCCACGACAACGAACTCGATTTTCATTATCAGGCAAAGTTGGTCGCATTTTTAGCATTTTGTTGCCGTTGCCGTTGCCACATTTTGTGCCTGTGTCTGTGTGTGTGTGTGAGCCACGCTAATTAACAGGCCTGCCAGCGACCACTCGGCATCACCATGCCTATACCCTATTCCAATTCCTATTTTCCCTTTTATACACTGGACAAAATATAAAAGAAATCTATTAAATACTATTCAGAATAGGAAAGTTAATTAAATAAATAAAATAAATACAATATTTATCGATATTTATCGGTTCTGAGAACGGCTACTTCGATTATTGTATTACGATGTACGATTATCAATAAGATTGCATATATTTTTGTATTTGAATTTTTTTATATTTTGTATTTTTTAGTTTTATAAATTCCCAAACCAATAAATTTAAATGTATAAAATATTTATATCGAAACATATCGATATTACACTATTACTTAACATTTTTCTGATGTATCGACAGATTTTAAAATGGAATTAAATGGAAATACAATTTAAAATGCAAGAAATATATATATATTGTTTTGTGTAAGATATCGATAAATGGTACAGTTTAAAATTTTCAAATGTTAGTTTTTTATTCTCCTTATATTTATTAATTTCAATAATATTTTAATATCAATTGATTTATAAAAAAAAAAAAATAGTGAAATTATGCTCTTGTATAGGAAAAAATAAGCTTAAAGCTATCGACTGCTTTGAGGCGTTCTATATTTAATTTTTATAATTATAATATATATAATTTTAAATGTTCATAATCATATCGATAAATTGTGTCTATTCAATATAAGATCGACATTTTTTTTCTATACAATATTATATAAATTTTGCCTCTATATTTTGAACAAACTATACAATTTTTGACATATATCCAATATAATAAAAATTATTTAAATAATTTTTCTTAAAAAAGGGGATTTATTTTACCCTGAGACTTTTATAGAACAAATTTCTTAAACTTTCTCTAATCTTTGATTATTTTCAAATATTTTGCAAGACAAATTTACTCCCATTTCTCTCTGTGCACTCGCCACACACACTCTTTTTGTGCGGCGGCAAGGCAGAAAACTTTGCCGCTTTTTGCCTAATACGCATGCATACATAATTGAGGGGAGGCCATCGCCCACTCGCCCACTCGCACACCAGCACTCACACAGACTCAGCTATTTCCATATGCATATCAATACAGACACACAGAGAAACCGAGCAACACTCTAATAAACACAGATACAAAGCCTGACGCACACACATTAATGCGGTGAGCCTAAAAATCATTGAAGCAAAACAAGTAGATATTCAGCACAGACAATAAAAATATATTAGACGTTAAAGATACCCTAGAGAGTATCAGAAATAGAATATAAAATATGATGTTTATATTTCCCAGAAATTACTTGAGGTTTCGAAATCCTTAAAGAGCTTTTTGGGTACTTCTCTTTGTTTCTATTTCAGATTTTAAGGTTTACAGGTATCGTTTTACAAATTTTTAGATAAAAATATATGATATATTTTTCATACTTCATTTTCTAGGATATTCAAAATATTTTTTAGATATTTTTGCCCACAGCCTGGACGCTCCATTTATGTGTGCGAGATATAAAAAGGCACTTTACTTTGCCGGCCACCCTTTTCCACTCTCGAGTGTGAGTGTGTTTGCAGGGGGCACTTTGTATCTATGTGCGTTTGTGTTTTGTGTATCCTTTGGCTGCGAAATTGCATTTCATGAATGGTAATGTGCCATGATGCGAACCTCTCACGAACCCTCATATCCAGCCCGGGTCCAGCGTACGAGAAGGAGCAGCGGGTTTTCCCGCCCGAAAAATAATGCAAATTGAAGCTAATGCCTTCGAGCAGGCGATGTTGGAAGAAAAAGGAAAATCGTACCTCTGATGAGTGCCAATCAAGATCGGAAATAAATGATGGTTCAACTCGTTAACAGGTGGGGCAATTTCCAGCTCTAAATTGTATATTAGAAAGCTGAATTAAAATGAAATTTGTGCAGAAATAATATTGGGTAAAATAAGAGAAGAGTTTTCTTTAAATATTAATTTTAAAAAGAATAAAAATATTTTGAAAATATTATAAAGTTCTTTCTGTATTATTTTATTTATAATTTAATTTAATTTTTATTCAATTTTCTAGGGAGAGAACTACTTAAAATAGCAAATATTTGCCTATAAATGGTATAATCAAAAGCAAAATTAAAAAATATATTAAATTTTTCTTAATTTATTATTTTATTTATAAGGTATTTAAATTTTTCATAAAATTATCTTGAGATGCTGCTGTGTGAGGTTCTACTAACAAGCAAACATTTAACTAGATATTTTATATTTAAATGCTTAATTAAACAGAAACCCTACACACATAAATTTGGCTTTAGTATATACAATTTCCACAATTAAGTATTTATAATCATATAATTTTACAATTAATATTAAGCAAATATCCAGTTGTATAAACTACAAATAATAACAACTTGAAACTTGACCGATTTCCCCCTTAAATTAAGTTCAAATATGCCAAGGTTTCGACACCCAGTTGAGTCTGTGTGTGGGGGGGATTGGGAAAATTGGGTGGAAAATCAGCTCCAGTTGAGCCTTTCATTTGTTTGCCTGACACAAGCAATCGAATTCGAAATTGTTGTACCTATTCGGAAGCCAAGTATTTAGCACATGCACAAATAATTGAAATGCAACTGAGGTTTCGGCTTCATTTCCTTTGCATTTTCCTACCTCTCTCTCTCAGGTCCCAGCCAGCTCTCGTTATTGAGTGCGCTAATAAATAAATTACCCAAAATACATGCATATATATTTATATATATATATATATATCTATATATATCTTATATACACACATATCTAATTGGGGACGCTGGGGAGTGTACAGGAAATGATCGAAAATTGAATGCAAATACATAATACAAACATAAAGGACAACAAACAGATATAAATAGATGAACAATTTGCTTATTGTTTTGCACAAAAAAAAAGAAAATAGCAAAACAAGACAACAAAAATTTAAATAAATAATTTCGCTTGATTTTCCCGGGTGTGTTTATGTGTTTGCATTATTTATTTGCCGTTATGTTTTAATTTTCCATAGTAATCCATCGAAATCATAAATAAATGCTGGCCTTTTCCAGTTCGAAAATCAGTCAAAAATATATATATACTATATAAAAAGAGAACTACCATCACGACTCTGGGTCAATGGTGACGTTCGTGTCACAGCTGGCTAAACTAGAATCGGAAAAATGGTCATTGGGAAACGGAAAAGCGGAAAACTGGGGCGGGGTAGGGAGCCTACTAAAAACTAAAAACTGAAACTACACAAAACACGAAAACATCTGCTCGGCTAATTGACTAAAAGTGGCGCCTGTGTGTGGGCCAAATAAGCCCACTTGACCCCATTTTAATGGCATTTTATCACAACATCAATTGTGCCGGCCACTCGTCCACTACAAAGGCGCAAGTGAATAAATAAATAAACCAGTCATTTCATTTAGTTGATCCAAACAAGTCATATCCCTTTCTGGGTCAATTGTTGCATTCGTTTAAACACTTTATTTAAGTAGACAATTTTGTTGGAAATAAGGTATAAGCCTTGGTCAGAAAATGGGCTAATATACTAAGGTTTTTCAGAAATCACAGGGGTTTTTTTTGTCACTTAAAAAGGTGTCTAAAAGTATGCAATGATATTTTTGAGGTATCAAATGCAGCTGAGTTTCTAGCCTACGTTTTGGCACTTTTTTAGTATTTTTAAAAACCCTGGAAATTTCGGTAGCACTTCTCTGATATGTTTTATATTTAAAATTTTATTTCTTGTATAAAAATGATTAATTCCTTAAATTTTGAGAAATAAGTCCCTTGAATATGTAGCCCAAACATTTATAAAATTTATTTAATATGTCTTATTTATTATAGTAATTAGACTCACCCTTATTTTCTGCACGATTAAATATGATCAGAGCTGTAAAGAAAAAAGAAACATGTATCATTTATATTTATAAAGAATTAATAAATGATAACAATAAAGTATGTTATTTATTCATAATAATCAATTATATACAATATTAATCGTAGGACATTAAGACTAAAAAAGGTTTCGTTGATTACGATTTATAATTTTCTTTATAAAATTACGAAAAATATAATAATATTTATAATTATTATTATTATTATTATTATTATTATTATAATTATTATTATTACGAAAAATATAATCTATTTTATAAGATTTGAAAAATGTTCTCTAATTGCTTCCTAAAAATTAATTTTAAGATTTATTGTTTGTAGTTTTAAGAAATGTAATTCTTATATTTTCCTCAGGTATCAATTTAATTTATTTATATTTCTTTATTAACCCATTTAAATGTGTTAAATATTTTAAAAAATATTTCTTTTGCAAGAGTTTAAAAATATGAAATTTAAAATGAAATAAATTTAAGTCCAAGAGAACAATTTTCAATCCAGGAAAAACATATAACACTGTGTCTCTGTCCCCTATGAATAATAGAAAATTGCATAAAAAATGCAGCCTGCGGGCTTAAAAAAAAGATAGAATGAGGAGAAGAGCATTATGCAAATATGCAAATAAATATCTCTAAAACATTTGTTTCAATTTCCCTCCAGTCAGCCAAAACCCCTTTTCCTGTTTTTTTTTTTCGGAGGGGATTCCGCTCAACCAATTCCACGGATGTCACATCGGATGGCCCACAAACGATTGGATGTGGACGAGAAGCAGGACCAGGACCAGGACGAGGATGAGGATGAGGATGAGGATGAGGATGTGGCCTCCTAAATCAGCCTGAAAATATATGTATATAGGGAAGCAGCCTCTATAGATAGTCGCTCGCCCCCCTTCGATCCCCAAATATCATTTCGGCGGCTGGCTTTGGCTTTTGGCTTGCATAAAATGGTTTTGAGCCTGGTTTTTGGGCCTGCTGCTGCTAAAGTACAAAAGAATTTCAGTGTCCCATAAATTTTGCAGCAATGTCATGCATTTTTTTCAACCCACCACCCCTCGACATTATCCTGCACAACCCCTTTCCCCCTCTCCCTTGTGCGTTGTTGGCCTTGTGTAAAACATCGCAATTTAGATTTGTTAGACTCAAAAAAGTGTGTGTGTGGCAGTGTATAGTTTTGTGCATATTTGTCGATTGCCATAATTAAGCCGTAAATGAGGCGCAAGTGGGTGTGGCTTCGGGGTTGCACCCACTTTTTGGGAGGGGGGGAGGAGGAAGATGGCTTGCCACATCATTTAATGCTCATTAAAATAACTGCGACGCGTATCCTTCCGCTCTGTCTGTCCCACTATCGTCGTTTCAACTGCCTCCGGTTTTTGCCATACTCCCCCCCTGCATTTTACCACCTCTTCCCCTACATTTTCCCACCCATTTTCCTGTTTTCCCGTCTCGCTCTCTCTCTGTCTCTCGCGCGCTCTTTTGGCATTTGCGGCACTTGACATTTTGCGGTGTTTTAATTTGGCGCACGCTCAAGTGCTCCTCGTATTGCCAACAGTCAGGACGAGAAAGGGGGAAGGTAGAAGGGGGGGTGGAAAATCGCTGAGGGGCAGGGCAGTGGGAAAATTCCAGCAAAGATAGAGAGAGAGAGTGGGAGAGCTCGGGGCTAAGCCGGCAAATGAATTGCAATAAGGCTAACGGCATGCCCCGGCGGATAACGAGCTTTGATTGCCAGCCGACAGTTGATGGAATATAGCCACGGTGCCATAGCACACACACACACACACTAACACACACAGAGCCTGCATTTTCATCATCCGCATCCTCAGAATCAGGGACATGCATTTAGTGATAAGCCTAAATCTATCCGGTAATTGGTTTTCAGGTTAACGTGTCACATGCCAGCAAATAAGACCCTCTCAACAAGTGCACTTTCCGAAAGGGAAACGAAAAGGATTTAATTGGGAAAATTAATTTGGGGAATTATTTGAGGGAAATAAATTGATATATTAATATATATGTATTATATTGTAGTTATTATTAACATAAATGTTAAACAGTATCCGTTTCATTTGCTTCTATATTTTTCTATATTTTTTAATTTATTCCTTACTTTTTTATCTATTTAATAGCTCATTTCATTTATTCTTAATTTTTGTAATTTGTTATTTATTTAATTTCATTATTTTCGCTATTTATTATTTTTTAATTTTTAATTTCTAAATTTACTAATTTATTTATTTATTTATTTCTTTATTAATTTCTTCATTTTATTATTTTCTTTTTTATTTAATTTACTTTTATTTATTTCTTAATTTCTTAACTTTTCAATTTCTTTCTTTATTAATTTATTTTCGGAAAGGTTACATCCCTAAATAATTTCCTATAAGCTTCAATTACAATTAATAATTATTTATTCAAGCTCAATATATTTAACATCCATTTTCACAGTTAAAATTCCTAATTAAAAATAAAAAATTAAGCACTTTACATAAAATAATTTAATGCTATTTAACTAGCCAAGTATAGGATTATTCTTTCTTGATTATTATAGAATAAGGAATATATTAGGCAACTGAGAATATAATTTAATTTAATGTATTAAACCAAGCTAAACGAAATATAAATAAATGCTAGAAGCATCCTTTTTTAAAGCTTCTCTCTCTCTCATTTAACTTAATATATTATCTTCTAACATCTTTATATATTATATATTCTATATTAGAAAAGAACTTAAGCATTCCATTTCACTCTTGACCCAAATGGCAAATAAATAACTGCGGTAAATTAAATTTTTCATAAGCCCAATGTCCCCAGCTAGTTGTGCATTTTAAATGCAGGATTACCAAGGAGACGGCAAGGCAAAAGAAAATAACTTTCACCCCCCCATTGAACCCCATGTACCCCGGTATAACCCGTATCCCCAAACTCCCCCAACTCAGGGAGAAAGTTGCTTTTGATCCGCCGTATTTATCGGGAAATTCCTTTAAAAATTCCACTGCATTCCTTGAGTGTGTGTGCCACGAAAATATCAAGTTGATGTCTTTTGGCGCATTCTGCCTCAGACTGAGAGTCGAGACTCGCACAACTCGCAACTGTCACTCATAATTTGGGCGAAGCCGATGCTGGAGCCGGAGATACATTAGTGTGATGGAGCCAGGATGAGGAGGGGGAGATGGAGGCGGAGCTGGACCAGGAGGAGGGGCCAAGAGCTTGCTTTATACATTTTGAATGCCATCGACATTAGGTAGATGAGTTGGGGGGGCGGTGGCAAGTAAGAGGCTTTGGTGTCTTTTATCGCCTTTTCATCGAAGTTATCTTGCATATTGCATGAGTCGTTCGCCATATGGAAATTTATGTGCGCCCCCTCACACACACACACGCACACTCACACACGAAAATCGTTTAAATTTGAACGTGCTCGAGTGTGTGTGTGGCGCCACAAACATGTCCTTATACATCCTTATCGATATGTTGCTGTTGCTCCTCCCAGATGTGCGTGTGTGTTGATGTGGCTTACTCAGTTATAGATTTCTTAGGGGACCCTGTTTATTATCCTTTTTTTTATATCCTTCCTGGCTTCTATTTTTTTCCAGCTAGCTCTCCCTCATACTCTGTATACCCTTCATTTTTTTGGGTTCTTTGGGTATTGATAGGAAACATCTCTGAAGTAGAGTTAAGCCATTTAGAAATTGGAAAGGAAAAGTCCGACTAGAAATATCGCCAAAAATATTGCGTACATCGATTATTAAAGTATCGAAAATTACCGCAATCAACGTTAAAATATCGTTATTATCGAGAAAAACTTAACGGTTCAATTTATATTATTTATTTTTAGGATTAGCGGAGAGTAGGATACCGATTTATAATAAATATAAAAATTTGCATCCTTTAACAAATCGATTTATTTATCGATTCAGTACTAAAATTGTATATCGAAAGCAATGGTATGGTTAACGCTCTTTATTTGTTTTTTTTTTTAATATTTTTAACTCGGATTATTACAATTATAAATATTGAAAACAATTTTAATCAAAGATAAAATATCGATTGTATCGAAAAAAAAACATCAAATTCTGATTTTCATTCAATTAAAAATTAAATAAAATACCGTTTTTTAATTTTTTTTCTATCTTTCTTTCACCAAACCAAATTTACACTCCTTTGTTAACCGTCTTAGCTAAAATATAAAATTTCTTATCCCAAAAAGTAGGCTATGTTCTGTTCCCCCAATCCATCGCACTATGGGGCCAACGACCACTTTTTGTGGCATTAATTAATAACTTGAGAACGAAGCAACATATTTAAGTTCTGTTTTTTGATTTATGTTCATGATAAAAATAGTAATATATTTTTAGACAAAATGGGCGTGATCGTGCCTCCAAACAAAAAAAAAAAATTAAAATTTTTTTCAGTGTACAAAAAAAATTTGTTTGACCCATAAAATTGAAAATATAATCCCAAAATAAGAGAATAAAGTAAAAATGGGGTTTGTCTTACCTTGTTTGAAAAAGATATCAAATTTTTACTTCTTGCTTAACAGTTTTTTGTTAACAAATAGCCTAAATATGTTTGTAAAACTAATGTTTCCAAAAGGCTGAAAATTAAGGAACTAGAATTTATTGTAATAAATATATTTATGTTTCACACCTATTGTTCATCGTCAAACTTTAAGACATAGGCAAGGTCAGGCTGCGCACGCTTTCGAGCAGCAGCACTTTCCACTTGAATTAAAAATTGTACATTTCCTGACCTTTTTGCTACCAAATCTGCAACTTCCTTTCTTTGAGTTCTTTTTTTTTTGACATATATGCTAATGCAGGCCGTCCAACAGCTCTCGACCGTTTCGTTATAGCAAAGGATGTCTCAGAATTTAGTCAGGCAGCGTTTTCTTTCAAATTGCTTTAAATTCCGTTTGGATTTTCGCCAAAACTCCGAAATTCTCCAGCATAGGCTTTTGCTTTTCTCTATTATAAGTCTTGCGTCGTGTTCATAAGAAGATCCACGAATTTCAGCCTTAAGACAATCAAAAAATGGCGGTCTCCTTTGCATTTCTCGTCGTCTCTGTGCTCCATTTCACAAACAATTCCCTGTTTTGCA
>VNJU01000270.1:0-25663 GCA_008042675.1 Drosophila seguyi
GCAATTTGCGTTGGCGGTCAACGCTCGAGGCTCGGTTCAGTAGGCGTGATGCCACGCCCCCTAAAAGCACTCCCCCACACACCAGAATATCCAACCGCCAAAGCTTCAAGAGCCGCTCAGTGAAGCGGAAAAATCTTGCGGCACAGCGGGCATTTTGATAGATGACTGCCTTGTTTCGGGAATTAATTACAATTCGTCACAACATTTTGTTTTTGCGGCTGGAGAGTATGGAGCCCGGGACAAGGGAAGGACATCCGGGAAGGACAAGCGGACGGCGGAAAGGATGAGTGAGAAGGCTTGAAACAATGGGAGACGGCCTTAAAGTCGTTGATTGATTGAACAACGGTTTATGGTGTGTGAAATGAGCGAATCGGGTGCAAATTTGAGTGATTTTGGTTTTCGTCGAATTGCTGATGCGTCTTTTAATGTCCGATTACGGCGGACTGTCCGGTTCTCCGGACCATGAAGGCTTACCAGGTTTAAGTCGTCGCTCAGCGAGTTGATAAGTGACCCTCGCACAGTGCCAATCAGGAAGTACAGCGGCATTTCCGCAAAGCATTTGGAAACCTCAGTGAACCACGCTGGAAGGACATTAAGGTTACAAATTACAAGGACGACAAAATTGATGGGTTATAAAAGGGCAGTCATAAAAACGTTTGAACCGCATTCTTTTAAAGAATATTTCTGGCATTCTATAAGTTATTGCAGAATTTCCTCAAATATATTTTGATTTACTTAAATCTTTAAGAGAAAATATAGAAAAGTGTATCAAGTGATACTCACGAATCTCCCTCCTGTTCTTTCGTGTTATGTAAACGTATTTTATTTTCGGGTCGAGGTCCTCGGATTGCATCTCCCCGAAGTGGCAGTGTAGCTGTGGCGTCTTCACATATGCGGGTACTAGTTTCTGTATAATATAGCGCGTTTTTTAGTGACTTCTTTTGTATTTGTATTTAAAGTTTAATTTGCTTGACTGAGAACCGGCTGAGGGCTGTTTTCAATTAAGTACGTCTTCTCAGTGCTTACCTTCACCTCCACGTAGACCGGCACATAGCTGGGCAGCTTCTTCTTCTTGCGGGTTCCTGTTGGGGCGGAAAGGGGAGAAAAGGATGCCGGATGCGGTGCATTAGCGGGGTGCGAAATGGGCGTGCCAAAACGGAGCTGGCGAATGCAGCCCCGCGATTACGACTGTGATTGTGATTGAGATTGATGGGACGGAACAGAGTGCAGTGGCAGTGGTGGAATTTGCATTGTGGCAACTAGCTCCGGCTCCACCATTTGAATGAATGCAATGAATGAGCTGGAGCCGGCGAAACTTTGCTCCTATCTCTGGGACAGGCAATGCGGAATCAAATGAGCTGCTGGCTCTGTCGCTCCTCCTTCCGCCGAGCAGTTTCAAATTAAAAGTTACAAAAGAAATGAATTTCAGCTCGGGCCAACGACGAAAATGAGGCCCTTAAATATTTATGATGTGAAGTGGGCAGCGCGAATCAAAGTGTGGACCAAGATTTTCGTTTGATATTAAGTTTGGACGGGCTAAAAATTTATGCATTGCTAAGAATGGAGAAAGGCGAGTGAAATAAAGGCGGAGGAGCAAAACTGGGGGGGGAAACTAAAACTTTGAAATTAAAATCTTTTTTCTGGACAGGCACAAAGGAAAACTCGTACAGCAATGCATCATATTTACCGTTTTCCGTATCGGAGCTGGCTGTAAAAATGAGTGGAAAGTGTGTATACATATGTGTGTATAGATGTGTGTGGGGAATCCCAAAAGGGCAATTTTAAGACCCGGTACAAGTTGAAAGTTTGCTAATTAATTCCTCTTTAGAAGTATTAAATATCTTTATAAATTTATAAATTACCATATATCATGAATCATAAGTTATAGAAACTAAGAAACTAATTTTTAATATTATTATTTAAAGGAATCAATTATTTTGTTTTTAGAAAGTGTACCGGGTTTCAAATTTTACTCACGTCGTGACCGAGCTGAGCTCTTGCCGCTGCCGGCCACAGTGGCCTCCTCCTCGCCCTCCATCTCGCCCTCTACTTCGGCATCTGTGGTCTCGCCGCCCGTGGCTTCCTCGTTGTGCTCTGCATCGCCGCTTGCAGGCGCCGCTGCTTCGTTCTCGTTGCCTGCATCCTGGCCGCCCTTCTTGCGTCCTTTTCCTCCTGCTGCTGCTGCTCCTCCAGCGGCTTTCCCGGTGGACTTGCCGCCTGCTATCCGGCCGCCATCGCCCTTTTTCTTGCCCTTTCCCTTCTTCTCGGGCACTGAGATCTTTGAGGGGCGTGGCACCTCTTCCAGCACTGTGATTTCCTCCTCGATGAGCTTGTCGTAGAATGTGCGCCAAAAGAACATGACCACGTAGGGCAGGTCGATCTGTGACTCGTACCGCCGCTGGAAGAAGGCATTCACGGCGGGCATGTTCTGTCGGATCAGGCTGTTCACATAGATGGGATCGAAGACGCCCAGCTGGTTGGCAATGAGGGTCTTCAGCCAGACGACGCGCGGCTCGTCGTTGCTCATGGAACCCACCGAGCCGTGTTCGCTGTCGTGTGCCCCGCTTACCGAGAGGGAGTGGGAGTGGGAGCTGACGTCGAGGTCCTTCTGCGACATTTTCTGGCCGGAAGAGAGCTGGTCGTGGTTTATTTGAATAGGTCCTTGTGTAAGTGGTTTGTGCGTGGTTGGCGGGTTCTGTTTCTGTTCCCGGTCCTGGTTGCGGGTCCTTTGCTTGCTCTCTTCACTTGTTTGCTGGCCGCCGCCTCCTGCACATCAAACGTTTGCCTTGATTTCGTTGGATTTCTTGGTTCGCAGCCGGAGGTGCCTGATGCCTGGCAGCCGCCAACCTGGCGGATGCGCAACCACCTTTCCGTTTTTGTTGTTCTTTCAATCAATTTCAGCTACCGCTGTGCAGTTGCGTTCGTTTCGCCGCTCGTGTTTACTCCTGGGCGTCTGCAAATCCTTTTGTGTATCCCAGGACAACAGCTGCGGCTGCAACTGCGACGAAGCGGTGGCGCGGGCGGGGACTGTGGCCGTGCCAACTGGCAGGCAGCCCGTCTAAGAGCAAATATGAATGCCTCGAAATGATGCCTTTGACTCACGGAACCACACGCGTACAACCACACACACACGGATACACAATTTGTTAACAACGTTTGATGAAAGATATTTTCATTTCCTCGCCTCCGTCTCGAGAATGTGGCCGGGTTACTTTGATTCGAATAAACTTGTGTGTTGTTTATGTTGCTTGTTTTGATTCCGCATGCCGGTTATTGCTGTTGCCTTGGCTGTTGTTAGGTTCAGCCACCCACCACCACCCCCTCCGATTTAATGTAATTTTCCAACGCTCCTGCTACCTCCACGTCCCCTTGGCTACCTGTCAGCTGCAACATGCAACAGTCGAATGGCATCGCTGGGAAAATGTTTGGCCCTTCAAACCTCTTACACCATAAGAAAAAATGGGAGGGAAAAGTGAGATAGTTAAGAAATTTGTATTTAAAAAACGAAACATGTAAAAAATTATGAAACGTACATGAAACAATTTACCAAGAATCAATGTTCATCAACTTGCCAGGTTCATGTGTGTGTCTTATATATTTCTTTGTATATATAACTTCTTCCATGGTTTACTTAAAGTATTTATAATTTTTATATTTTTTCTCCGAGTGCACCCAGTTATGAAGCGCACGCCGTTGCGTAAACAAAACACGCAGCTCTGACTTAATGGCTATGCACATTAGCAACGTGCCAGGGACGTTGCCGCTTTGCCGCAGTTGTTAGTTGCCAAGGCGTGTGGACTAGGGGCTACCCGGCCAGGTCAAGTAGCCTGGGAGCGTGGTCGCTGGCTCAATAACTGTATAAGACCATAAATGGAAATATTTACTCGGCACCGTCAACACGGCAAAGTGAGTGGCTGCAGTAAGTGAGTGGCGGCAGGGCGGTCTAAGTTGGCTAAGTGCAAGTGCAAAAGTCAACTTTGCCATTTGAAATTGCCTAACAACCGACTGGCAAGTTCTTTGATGACTTTACTTAAAGTGCATATAGCCGTTGCCACTATCGAGATTTCACCAACAAAGTTCAGAGTTAATCAGTGAGTCACCAAATAAAGGTGATTGGAAAATCAATTCCAGGAAATGACATTGATTTTTCATTAATTCAAAGATAAATTTTAAGATAAATTTTAAGATTTTCACATGCTTGGAAAACTGGTTATCTGGGTAATGTATTTTTTAATGGAGTATCTCATGTACACTGGGATAAATCTGATGTAAAATCTAGGTTATTCTGTTATAATTATAATGTTAATATGAAACCAGGGATTCTTCTTAATATATATTCCAGAAAAGCAAATACAGAGTTAGTTTTAATTTCCCACAGACCTCAGCATTCGGAATCGTTCCAATCAATTCAAATTTGAAACATTCTCACTCTGTATCCTGAGGTGCTTGCTGATATTTCCTTAGAACCACGTCCTCCCATCACCACCCAATTGCCTTGATCTATCGAAGCCGTCGGAGCAAGGACAAGCCAGCTCAATACTAATTAAAATAAATGAACATTTACCTTCACACACACACACCTGGGTGAGGTGGCAAAAGATTAGGTGACGAGCCAGGGGCAACGGAGACATCATTAAAATGCATGGTTCAAACGGTGCGTATACTTAATATAGATTGGATTGGGAGTGTGTGGACGAAAGGAAGGGAGACAGGGAGGAAGGGCAGAGCCTGGATGAGTTGGCTCCTTCGTTCGCTTGCGGTGACTGTAATCTTTATGCGTCATGTTTTTATTTGTATTTATTATTGCGTCTGCGGAGAGAGAGCGGAGTAGCGAAGAGCACACTTTGTTTGCAGGTGAAATATTCCACGCATCTAGCGAAATGAGAATTTATTGACTCCGCTCTGGCCTAGGGATGTTTCCAAGGGAATATTTAACAAATTCCCGAAATGAACTAAATTTTACCGATTAAGGATCTAATATTATTAAGTTTTTAACTTGTTGTATGTATTTATATAAACACAAATTGTATTAAAGAAAGATATTTGGATGTTATGCCACAAATAATAATTTAAAACGCCTTTGTTCTCTTTTGAAAATATTTTTAGGACTTAATGCTCATGTTAGTAACAATTAAATGAAATATAAGGTACGTTCATGATCGCTACCTTTACTTAAACTTGAATCCATAGGATTCGTTTCTATCTTTATCCTGCGGAAATGCCCTTATGTGCGTGTCTGTGTGTCTTTCCCATAAGTGTCTCTGTTTGCGTAGCGACGTTTCCGCTCCCTGTCCTGCCAATGCTGCTGCCCCCCCAGCAGCACCCGCGGCACCCCATTTCACCCACTGCATATTTATCTACGTCACACGGGTTTGATAAACACAGCGTGGCTTCGAGACAACTCGAACGCGCTCTGCCTTTGCCTCGTCTGTTTGCATATGTGCTTAATAACTTTTAAATGATGCCAGGCCGGGGTCGGGTGTGCCTTCGAGAGAGCGGAACGGAGCTTGTGCCAAGGCGGTCGTCGTGTGCTCGGGGCCAGACTCTGTAATTAGTGCCGAATGTGCAGCAGCAATCTCGCAGCGCGCATTCATCGAAGTCAAGCCTGGGGCTATCTTTCTTACTTTACAAATATGTAATGGATGTGCAGCAGTCGGTGTAGCAAAGAGAATAAGTAATTCCAAGTTTGCATGTTAAAGACTACTAAATTTAAAGTGCTTAAAACCTAAATTCGATACCTATTAGTATCTCGGACGCTAGGCAGAAATCATCACTCGTTTCCATGGTGCCATTGTGCCGTTGCCCAGGTTTTGTTTGGCCAGGTGAGCATTTGGAAAATGGTTATAAACAGTTTTAGAGTGGCCCATAATTGATAGGGGGGGAGGTGTGGTGCAGTCAGTCTCACTTCAATATGCATATGCGAGGGGATGCCAGGGATCCGGCATCAGACTCGATTTGAAGCCAGCTGGAAATGACCAAGTGCGGTCAGGCGTCCTACCAGCTGGATGCAGTGTGCAAAGCCGAAATCTGAGCCGACCCGGTTTGTGTTAATTAATAAACGGAGCCTACTTTAAGACGACGCCTGCCATGTCCGATGCATTGCCCAATGCGAAGCCGAGGCCCATGGAGAAACCACAACGATTGCAATGCAGTTTTGTGTGCCACAAAGCTGAATTCCAGCAACTGGCAGATACTGGATGCTTTGCGGATACTGAACGTGGAGGATGGGGGGTACGGCGGAGGAGCGGCACTGGGGAAAGTGGGCCAATATGTAGCGATGACCTCAAAGCCGTGTAATTGGCCGGCGATGTACCATGGACTCGGTGCGATCCCTTTGAGCGTTTGCCAAATTCCGCATTTTTGAAGTAATAAAGCGCAGGTCAATCGAAGCTTGCAAAAGGTTTGGTGTGTGTGTGTGTGTACATGCCACGCTTTGCCGTGTGTATGTTTGTGTTGTGGCAGGCAACTACACCAGTTAACAGGATTTTTGGAGCGAATGTGAGCATTAGAATGGTGTACTGGAATCAATGTAGGGATCGAAGAAAGAGAACTACGTAGTTCGTAGTTTATCTATACTTTTCCCCCTGAAATGTTTATAAATCCAAGTTTTGTTCAGCTCTGTTGCAGGATTTTCCGATTTGGGGAGCTGCTTCTCATTCTAAAACAACATTTGATATGCCCTTTAGACCTCCAGCTAATTAACATGGCCCGATTGCAGAGCCATTGCCATTTAATCTACTTATTCCTTCACTCCAGAAGGAGTCTTGGCACAGAAAAAATAAAACCAGAGATTCTCTGTCTTCAACAATATTATTCCAAATCTCTACCTCCAACCCAAACTGATTCGCATAAGCAAAGTCAAGTTTTTAGCCACAGTTGGTAAGTTTTTCCGACTGCCTCAAGTTTTATCATATTTTTGCAGAGTCAAATCTCGGCAGAAGAGTCTCCGCTGCTTTCGTTCTCCGTTCAATTTGCATACAGAGTTTGAGCATTATTTTTATTTACCTGATTCAGCGCTGATTTATGATTTTATCGTGAAAACTACAGAGCTTGGGGGGCGGGAGCGCGGCGAAGGCAAGGATAGCAAAGCTCACGGAAAGTCAATTGAAATGCAAACGTGGCCAGTGGGTTGCCTTCCGGTGTCCGGGTACTGCTGGATTGCTGGATGACTGGATGACTGGATGGCTGGATGGAGTGGCGTCGCACTCCTCCTTTGTTTGTGTGCGGAGGAGCTGCGTTTTGCCATAACTCAAAGCCGGAGCTTTGTTGCCCACCAATTGCCCGGGCGTCACGTGTTTTCATTTGGCGCCTCTCGCCAAGTGCTTGGGGGAATTGTCACGTCACAGGAAGTTGCAGGCGACGTCATTGACTCATAAATAAAGTTAGAGCCACAAGGAGACCGTTGCTGGCAGGAATTGGTTTCAGTTTAGAGCTGGGGATGGACGCACCAATTGCTTTGATACAATTTCGACCCAGAATGCAATCGAAGGATACATCAAATACATTCTTGCCAAGGATGACCGTCAACACTCTTGTTTGTTTGGACTAATTAAGACGTTGTGTTGTGTATACTTAATAAGGAAAACACCATAAATTATATTAGATTTTGTCATCTTAATAGGTTGCTTAAGCCAAGAAAAGCTGTTTAAAAGTTAAGTGGTCCTGAAGAGAGAAGAGCTTGTTAAACCAGAGCTGTACTTAATCAACTTCTTGTGATTCAGCAGTTGGAATGTTGATTTAATTTGGATTTTAGTTTCTTAGATTTAAACATTACCCAGCCACTGCTACTTTTTCCATCTATTTTGAACCGAATTAAATTTTCCGTGGAAAGTTCAGACGTCCCGATATGTATCCGTGGACTACTAGCACAATTCGCGCAGTTAAACACGTCAATAAGTTATGGGGCTTGTTTGGGGGCGTGGGTGAATCAGAAGTCAGGTGCGTAAATGCTCCGGGGCGGGCTGTCAGTCAACGCTGCCAGCGGCAGCTTCTCGAGATGTGCAGCTGGAGCCGGAGCAGGGTGTGTCCTGGCCAGGCGGCAGCCGTCATGTGGCTGTTCCATTAAAATATGCAAGCAATATTGCGGCATAAAAACACACGAAATTATACAAAAGCCGGGTGAAACGAAAGCACACACACACATGCGCTACGGGGCGAGGCAATGTCGGGGTGAATTTTTCATAATTTGCAACGTACGGGGGAGGAGACTCAGAGAAATATTCTGCAATATTTAACAGACGCAGCGGAGAACGCGGCTCCTGCAGTTGTCAGGCGGGAATGGCTAGGATCGAGTGGTTACCAGAGACAGGCGGACAACGAGCACATTGAAAGCGCATTTATTTGTCACTTGTCAGCCGGCGTAACGTAGCATCCTGGGCCAACTGGCATTTTATAATTCCCGAATGTTTTCCTGGCCCCGCCTTGCAGGGAGTCGTTGAGAAATTTCTCTTGATTGTCTGTCGGAAAAATGGGCACAAGAAAAAATTATAACAAACTTAGACACTTTAATTATTAATTGAATAATTGTATTTTAGATAGGAACTATTTTAAGTCGGAATTTAAGTGTGACTTTTTAGCCTTTTCAAATGGGGTTTAATCCCCTCATTTGCTTTGTTTTCTTCCAGTGCAACACCACACACTCACACGCACACTCTGTTGGTGCGGTTTGGGGGGCGGGACATGGGCTGAACTTTTATTAATTACCTGCATGTGGCGGACAGCGGTCGGGCGGCGGTCGGCGGGCGGTCTGTCTGCCTGCCAGTCTCTGGCGAATGGCGAATGGCGGATGGCGCACGCGGCGTATGAGTTATATGCTGGGGACACTTGCGCGTCGAAGGCTGTTTTCATTTAATTTCATGTTTCAATTTTCAAGCAATTAACGCATAAAAGGCCGAACGCTCGCTGCCTTGGCCAAATAATTGACCAAGATGGAAAACAGTCAGCTGCAATTTCATATGCAAATGGCTGCGGGGAGCGGGATGAGCCAAAAAAAAAGAGGGGAAAAAAGCAGAAATAAAAAATAAAGGAATATGGTTAGCAGTTGGTGGAAATGCATTTTCCCCAGAGGGACCGAATGCCTTTCCGTGGGGCGTCTGTTTTCGTTTTTTTCTAATAAATGAAGTGAAAATGTTTTCAGCAAACAAATTTATGAGGCATGCAGCATCGAAATTATGATAAAAGATTGAAGTGTGTGCATGTGAGCGTTGCTATATAAAGCAAATATGCGCAATTTCGTGTTCTGGCAGACTGGCTGCCTCGGAACCAAAAGTGGCGCGTACTCAAACGTAAAATGTTTGTTTGCGGCTGCTAAAAGGGGCAGGTGGAGGGGGGTATGGAGTGGGCATGTAGGGTATTTCCCATTCCCAGAACCCTCCCTTCCCCCAGCAATGTGCACACATCAATCACAGTGCCGGAGCAAAAAAAAAAAAAGAACACAAAAAAAATTAAATAAAAAACCAGTGAGAATTTTCGGGAATCTAAAGATGCATGGTGCCTGTATCTGTACATTCATAACTACAGCGGAGTGGAAAAATAAATATGATGCCGCTCCGCAAACACAGTCATATGCACACACTCGCACACACACAAAAAGAAAGCCACGCTAATTTCCGTCACGTTGAGCATACAAAGGAGCGGCAAGGCACGTGAGGCAGCCGAAGAACATCTGCACGGAGAGCAAAAATTGCACACAAAAATTTTGGGTATGAAAATTGAGAGACTGGGAAAATTCAGGAAATGATTTTCAAAGACAAATTTGTAAATAATTTTCGTAGACTTTAAAAACCTTTAAGCTTCTACAACATCGCATAGCAATTCTTCTCTAGAAATATCTTTTAACTTTATATTTTGCTGTTCATGTATAATAAATACTCTTATTTTCCCCAAGTGCAACCATGTGGCAAAAGTCGACTTGGTAGAGCATCTTCCTTCGAACGGAGAATCCGGCAGAGCTGTGTTTGTGAATGGCAACGGCTAAAAATGGAGAAAACTTCAAAGGTGGCGGACATCGACTGCATTGACAGTGGCGTAACAATCGTGTAGCCTGCTTTTCGGGGCCAGGAACTGCAGCTGCGTGTATCAGGAGGTGGCATCATCGGCAGTCACCTTGACTGGAAATGCGTCACAAAAGAAAATGCCGTGGAAATGTTACGTTCTTCGAAGCAGATATTCTCTTCTTCCTCTCAGCATAAGAAGCATGGCAATTTCTCGGGTTTTGCCCCAAAACTCGAATATAGTTTTCAATTAGCCCACTTTCGATATTTGGCCAATTTCTGTTGCTGTTACTGATGAGAAGAGACCTCAGATCCTGATCCATGCAAATTCTGAGGCACAACTTTTCCACTTTGGCTCTGATGAATGTTTCGAGGCAAGTCGACATGCAGGTAACTACCTAAGCAGGTGTGGGATAGAGAAAGCCGCTCGTAACTTACTTCGGGCAGCCTTAAAATAACCCAAAACACTCTTTAAGTTGGCCAAACTAAGCGCCGGTAAACGAGTTTGCTCAGCAACTTAAGCACACCTATAAAAATTCAACTTTCATTTCCGAAACACGAGGCGGTGGCATGGAAAACACCTTAAACACAAAAAAGGGGGAAGGCAGGGAATGAGGGTGGGACCGGCACTCTTTGCCAACTGGTGAAGCGTGCAGCGGGTAAACGAGAGCTCTGTGAGAAAACCAGTGACTTTCAACTGTGATTTTCAACTTAATTAATTAAAAGCAAATTAAAAGTTTTAATCTCTGCGCTACAAATTGTTGCTGGAAAAGGGCCTCGTCCCTTTGCCCTGCCAAAAAAAGCGCCTACAACATTATTCCCGTTGAAGAAGGCTCCACTGATGAGCAAAAATAATAAACTGTGGCTGCCTCCGAGTTGCCTCTTGTTGCCTGGCTGGGAAATCTGAAAACAATCGAGGGAGCTTCCGACAGCAACAAAGGAGTTCTTTCCGAGTGAAAGGGTTGGGTTTCCCAGGGCGTTGAGTGGGTCTGAGAGGGGTTGGTTTGGTTTCATAAGCCAGTGTAAGCAGATTTTATCTTAATTCAACGCAAAATTAACAAATTTTCAAGCCAAACAACGGCTGACAAAACAAGCAAAGTCAATTTGCCCAAACGATTGGTAAAATGCCTGGCTGCTAACTTTGCCCTCTGCCATTAGCCAGAACACCTCGAACCATGTACACAGGCAATAATATGCGTTTATTTGCCAGACTTGCGATTCGGAATACTGAATTTATTGCCTACGAGTTCCCGGCTTAAAGCTCTGCCGTTTGATCAATGGCCCGAATCAAAGCCAAATAGAATGCACGTAGCACGTAGCGGCAGCAGCATTATGGCAACGACATCGCCATCGCCAGCCCCTTCACCTTCTGGCTCTGAATTTCCGACATCCCTGGCTGCTGCTAAACGTCACTTGCTGAATTTATGACGCACTGTCGCCTCCGAGAGCTGCATTCATCACGTTTCCGTCAGCTGCATGTCCAAGGCGTCGGATGGTTGTCATAAAAGATGCTCATCATCAGTTTTTGGGCGTTCTCCTTCGACTGGGGCTGCCATAAAGCGTTTCTGGCCACGACCACGCCTGAAATAGGACCAGAACCATGAATATATAGTAATCCCCTTTCGGCGAAAATCTGTTTCTTCCGCTAATTGCGCGGCCATAAATCCATAGGCTGTCTCGATTTTAGGGCGTGGCCGGCAGCGTCTTGTTTTGCATTTGCGAAATGAAAACACAGCGCGGCCAAGAGAATCAGCAGGCCTGCCAAGTACACGTCGATTTCAGGAATGGGCGCCGGAAGAGAACACTGCGGGAAATATTGGTATATCAAATATTTTAAGAAAATAATAAACTGTTTTAGCCTGCTGTTAAATAAATTATTCTAACTAATTTATTACTGGTTGTTTATCGAACTAAAAAAATAGGAGAAGTAAACTCATTTGTACAGTTACTAAAATATATTTTATGTTCTTTATATAGACAAAGAGTTTAATTTTTTTATTTTGAAGAAGAATATACATTATTCCGTATGTAAGTTTTAGTTAATGAGCTATTTGCAAAGGCTTGTCATTGACCATCTGACTTTCAAAACGGTTTCCTAAAAATGTTATTATAGTAGACACTCAATTTTATATATATATTCCCGAATATTAATCCTAAAGTATATAATTTCCGCTTGATCCTTTTTTGACTCCCATTAAAGTGGGGTAAATATTATTTGCCTTTTTTGCTCTCTGCATTTATTTGCAACATTTTATTGTTGAGTTTTTGGCAGCGCCTGTCCTGGCTCTTGTCTGATGTTGCCGCTGCTATGTTACTGCAGAAGCACTCGTAAATGTCATGCCGTGCATTTGCATTTCAATTTCCATTACAATTCGGGATGCCAGTCGGCCCGGACTGCCTCCCGCGTCCGTTGCTGTTTGGCCGCGATTAGCGCGCTATAAATCCAAAAATGTTGCTGTATTTTAACAATGTTTTTGGGTTCGCCTGCGCCAGCCAGTCAGCCTGCTAGCCGCTCTGCCAATGGCCACTGTGTTTGCTGTTGTTAAATGCAGAAAAGACCATAAACCAAATCATTTGGCTCTGCCACGCCCCCCGAAATGGAGGCTGTGAAACATTGTCCCGGCATTTTGGACAGAGAGAGAGAGAGAGAGTGTGGGAGAGATCAGGCTTCAAAATATGCAACTCATTTCGGTGATGTTTTTGGCCTGGCGCTGGTGTATCCCAGTATCCCATTTGCATTATTTGTAGCCCGATACGCATTTAATTAAAATGGCGAATTTGAATTAGTATTGGTGTGGGCATATAAAGCCACCGGGATTAGAATCAGCTATAAAGTCCCGACATATTTAAATCAAAAACACAAGTAGGCATAAGTTAAGCAGATTAGGCAGCTTTTGGTTAAGGTTTTTTAGGAGAAAATTTAGGGAATCCTAAAAAAATATGTTAAAAAATTATTTTTGATTAACAAAAGTTGTAAATTTATAAATAAATAACATTTACAAAGATATTCCGCTTGAGTAGAAAATAAGTAAGAGTTGACTTTCCATGGCTTACGTGATTCTCCGTCGCAATAGTTTCTCCCCAGCCTTGTTGCCGAGTGTAATTATAGTTGATTTACTCAGCAGAATAAGCCATTTGCTTACTTAGTGGCTGTGTCAGCAGAATTGAAGTGGATTGAAGAGGTCTCGAGGTGCTCTGAGTTCCTTCGGCACGTCCGCGTGTTCGAAGCGTTTTGCCTACTCATTTTGCGTTACGCATACGCCGTGTGTGCGTCGGCAATATGGTTACGTGTAAAACTTTAAACAGCACCGATGACTGCACAATTACGGCAACTAACCGAGGGGTGTGGCTGGGCGGCAGTTCGAAAAAGGGGGGTAGAGTGGTAACTGCGGTTGGGTCTTGGCTGCAGCCAATGGCTTGTAAATAATACGAGCGCTTACCTGCGCTGCTGGGTTCCTGGGTCGATGGGTCGCGGCCTCGCCGTTGCAGGTAGTAGTAGTAGATGGTGGCTTTGCCATTCTGTGGCCTTTGCCCCGCGCTGCCATGTGGCGGTGTTGCCGCTGTTGTAGCAACTAATTAAGACAAACTAACGGACGCGGCTAGGTGTGGCGCGCGTACGCTTGGGGGGCGTGTGCCCGATGTCCTTGAGAGCCATTTTGGCTCAAGGGCGAACATGCATCCAAAGAAACGCAGTATGCATAATAAATAAACTTTAATTTTAAAGTCTAAGCTAAATGATTTGGAAAAGTATATACGAAATATAACAGCTCTCTGCTAACTTAATTAAATTTAATGTAACGTAATTTATTCTCTAATTAATTCTCTGGAAATATGAATACCTATGCTTTTTCTCCCACTGCACACCCTACGTGTTTTGATATATATGCTTTTGTTACAATCACAATGTGTTTACATGGGAGGAGACGCAGCAGGGGCAAGCGAGTGTGTTGTGCGAGCTGGGCGCCAAGTGCACTTAATTTGTTTGCTTAATTTAAAAAACATGAGACGCTGGCGATGCTCTGGTCCTGCTTCTGGTCCCAGGACCCCGGTTCTCTGTTCCCTGTTTCCCCGGTCGCAGGTCCCGGGTCTCTCAGGTCCTCCGCCCCCCTGTTGTGTGTTCAGCACTCGCCGGCTGTGTCAGCAGCGGTATCAGCAGCAGCTTCGGCTGGTAACTGGTAACTGGTAGCTGGTAGCTGGTGTTGCATGTAAGTGCAGCTGTTGTTGGCAATGTGAGGAGAACAAGGACCAACTTCGACAGTGGCATCCTTGCGTGGCCCGGAGACCGTATGTGTGTCCGTTAATAACGGGATCATTGCCTTAATTATGCACACCTAAAGTGCTTGACAAGTTACGGAAATTTGGACTCTTTAAGTGAAGGATAAAGGGGTACAGACCTTAAACAGATTTTTCGAAGATTTTGCTTAGTATGAAATCCTTATAGTAAATTCTGAGTACTTTAATCCTTGATTAAGTTACCTAGTTTAATGATAATATCATGGAAAGCATATTTTTACTTTTATCCCTTGACTTTTAGTCCCTTTAAATTCATATCCAATATTGTTAGAAATGAAAACACCTTTTTTTGTACATTTTGTATTATTTATTTATATCATCATATAATTCTTGCCATTATCGCTTTTAATGTTGAGCTAAATTTCACGCCCACATCGGCCGGCGTGCTCTTTGTTTTGGTTTTTTGTGTGGTTTGATTTCGTTTGACCTTTTTGGCTTTGCTTAACTCCCATTAAATTATCCATAATTATGCATATTTAATATATAATTTCTCCTTGTTGTTGTTGACTCGTTCGTTCTGCTCGGCTCTGTTGTATTATTCGCTCGTTTTCCTGTATTTAAGTTTGATTTTACATTTTATTATTAGTTTCGCTTTAGTTAAGTTAAGATTAGTTTGCGTTTCAGTTTATTTCGTCCTGCCACAACACGCTAAAATAACTTCGTTTCGTTTTGTTTCGAGAGTTCGCTTTGTTTTGATTTACAATATGTTGCTTAATCCGGCTTATATAATATTTTCCAATTTCCCAATTTAGCGGAGAAGTACATCTCGGAGTTTCTTTGTTTTTTTTGTGAGTTTGCGCTGGGCATGAACCTCTAAAAATAGTCCTTTGGCCAAGGAGTTCGGCTTAAACTCTGAGTTCGTTCGGCAGAATATACTCTTAACACATCATCCAACTAACTTTTACGCACTAAATTCTCTCTTGTCCTGACATTTATTACTCGATAAATATATATATATTTGCGTTATTCGTTTAAATTTAGTCTAGAACAAAGTCCATCTTATGCCTCAGCGGAAATGAAAATTCCAACAAACCGATACCGCAAAAAAGCCACAATTGAAACGAAAACAAATCCAATTAAAGTGAATTTGGCCGATATTCATTTTTGATTTTTTCTTGTCTGCTATATTTTATATATTTTTTTTTTTTTGATTTCATCGATTTTTCATAAAGACTTAATTAGTTTGTATTTAACTTGTCCTCCTCAGCTTTAATTAATGTTTGCCTACACGCGGTCAGCTGCTCTTGTGTGGGTCTCGTATTATTAATTTATTATTTTGTGTTTTTATACTTTACAGTAATTATTTACATAACTTATGTGCCTAGGTTGCGGTAGTTGGAGGGTAGGGTGTACTTAGTAGTTAAATGTGTGTCTCTTACGCTTATTAATTGTGGTTTTTTCCCTCTGTTTATGTAATTAGTTTTGCAACGTTTCGATTGCAAGTGCCTGTGTTAATTTATTTAAATTTATGGATTCATTTTTCACTATGCTTCGTGTGCTGACTTCCCTTTTGTTTTCTTTAAGAGTTCAACCACCCCTGCTGTTACGTATTAAATTTATGCTATGTTTTTACTTTTGCTATTATCATTATCATTATTATTATTATTATTATTTTAACCATCCGCTGATCGTGTCGTGTGTGTGGAAATGCAGATCCCAGTTTCTCCTTAATTTACGGCTTATTATCGGAATTTTGTAGGCAGCCACCGCAAATGATGAATTAATGCATTAAAAATATTACTTTGGTTTGAACTCTGCTTTGTTTTTTTTATGGCGAACCAGCAAATAAAAAAAATATATAAAATACCAGGACATGCTCTACTAGGCGTTGACAATGCAGGGTCGCCGTCGGTTTTCCCAATGATTTTTTGTGTTCGGCTTTTTTGATTTTTGCATTTCCATTTTTGTTTTGCTCGTTTCCTCTTTGTTTGTTTGTTTTTGTTATTTTTTAATTACACAGCTCCCGCTGTTGATTACTCCTCCTCCAACTCGTCCTCCTCCTCCGCGTTCCGACTTGTCCGTGGCAGTGTGTTGTGTGGGAGCAGCTTAGGTCATCCTCTGTGGTCACAGATGCCCCACCGTCAGAGTGGCCATGGCCAGCAGGAGGGCACCAGCGGCACCGCAGCAGATGCAGCAGCGCTGGGAGGCGCCGGTCAGCGCCGAGTTATCCGGATCACCGTTGGCATACCGCTTCGAGCCCTCCAGGCCCAGAAGATTAGGCGAGATGGTCGTCGGCGGCGCGTTGCTCAGACCGATCCGCTGCTGGACGCTCTTGTGGAACACATGCAGGATGGACACTTCGCACAGCAGGTTGATGTTCGCCTGGTACTTGGCCTGGAAGAAGCCCTGCAGCACCTGGCTGTGCGGATAGATCTCCAGCGAGGAGTACGCGGTGGACCCTTCGAAGGCGTCCTGCGTGATGCGCTGCAGCGGCGTCGGGTAGACCTAAGTGCAGGAGGAAAATGGAAAGGAAAATCAAGGAATCAATAAATTAAATGTTACTTGTAACAAATAATCTGTATAAATATAAATATAAATATGCTCTTTATCTTACCGTTCGTCCATTGATGTACCAGGTGATGTTTGCCGGCGGATACGAGGGACCCACGGTGCACACGGCCTTAAAGTTGTCGTTCACGCCAATCACCTTCTTGTCCACCTGCATCACCGGCTCGTCCTTTGGCAGCTCAATCACCTGCATGTGTGCCGAGCGAATCTCCGTGTGGAAGAGCGGAGCATCCTCGGAGACCTCGCACTGATAGCTGCCGCTCAGCTCCCGGGTGACACCTTTCAGCGTCACCGACGTGGCATCCGACTTGCTGAGCTGAAAGTGGCAAGTAATGAAGGAAAGGCGGTTGTTAATACGTCATAGGAAGGATTATGCACTGGCAAGAAAAGGGGTTATGAAACAGGAAAACTCTTTTCTTAATTAATAAACTCTCTAAGAATATGTATAATTATTATTATAGAACCTATTTTAATTTACAAATGTATTTCCCATAGTCATTCTTTCAGTGTTCTTGCAACGTAATACGACCCGGGAAGCTCTTTCTACATCCCCGACGTATTTAACTCAATCTTTCATCGGTTCCCATTTTTGGATGGGCGGGTTCCATTAGCATTCCCAATTTCGATTCCGAATCCGCGCTTGAAAAGCGCAGGCAGCGTCGCATTTGTTGGTAATCAACGGGGCATGAGCAAGTACCAATGCTGCCATTGGTTGGGGCATGCCCCATGGCTGGGCTGTGGCCTGGCTTTACCAGCCTGCAGTCACTCTTTTAGGACCTTTGCCAGGGTATTACAGGAGTTGCATCAAGCCAATTTCAACCCGGCACACACACTCGTTGTCGCAGTTTAGCATATTCTGTTAATTGCCAGCAAGCGCTTGCCACTTGGCAAACAGTTGTGCAATATCCTACTCAAAATCCACTTCGGCAGCGAACCATTCGCGATTACCGTGTGTGCCGCTGGGTGTGTGTGTGTGTTAGAGAGAGGTCCTTTTATCGCAGGCCTGGCCTTTTGTATTTAAGTTCAGGCAACACCAATACTCGTACGCAACCCATTCGAGTTTTGCATATGCCACCAAAGCCAGAGCACCAGAGCACCATAGCCGGCGTGGCATCGCTTTGTTCATTTGCATCTGTACTAATCCTGGCATCCTCGCTGCTCCTGCTCCTGCTGTTGTTGTTGTTGTTGCTATTGGCAGAGCCACCCCCCGCTCCTCCCGCTCTTGTAGTGGCCCGCGGCAAACAACAGCTTTTTACGATTGTTTCAACACTTTGGCGCATTGCTCGGCTTGGCCCGGCTGTCTCCCCCTCTATATTTACAATAGTTTGTTGTTTTCTTTCCAGCCAGTAGTGCCAGTTCATTCGCAGATAACGCCATCGATAAGAGCACCACCTACGGGCTCCTGGAATCCTCAGAACCTCTAAACCCAGGCCATGGCCCATCTTCCTCGCGGTTGCCAATTGGCATATTGGCCATCCATGGCTGGCTCCATGGCTCCGCAGCTCCATTCGATCCCAATGGCCCCTGGCGAGCTGTGGTTTTAGTGGCTTTCGGATTTGTCGACGCTGATCTCGTTACGCAATCGTAAAATGAAAACAAATGCGGAACGTATTGATAAGGTTCTCTATATGCATGAGCAGAGTCTATGACTGTGGCTGTGTTTGTGTGCCATGAATAATGTGCATCGGGCCAGAGATACATTATGATTTCGTATTGGCTTAGGTGAGTTATGCGAGAGAGAACCTATGGAGTCACAACAGCATAAAGCTTGGCCCTGCTGCCATCGAAATAGTTTCCGTATAAATATTTAAGCCACACCATGCTAGCTTGCCTTTAAATAAAAGCAAACCACAAAGGTGTCACCTATTTTAAGCTCATATCTGAATGGGAAATTTGTATGAAAATGGCTTTTAACTGTGGGAGTCTAAACTATATTAAAGTTATTTTGGGCTTACTAAGATTTTTTTGTTATATTTGCATTCATTCAACCTAAAGAGTTGTTTTTACCATAAATAATTCTCTGTTGCAACAATTGCCTATAATATTTATTTAAATTGTTAAAAGCTGCGCTGCTGTTTACTATTTTATTTTCTCTGCATGCAAACGCAATAGCTTACCGCCTCCAATCCGCCCGAGGGAGTGGCGAGCCCTCATCTAATTAAATGACACTAATTATGTAATCAAACATATACGCAAAGTTGTTCCTGGCCGCTTTATTTATTCAGCGACTTCGTGTGGCTGTGGCTGTGTTGTTGTTGACTCTTTTCCTTGTTTGTGGGGACTGCTGCTGCTGCTGCTGTGACTGTCATATTTATTTAATTGCATGTGACTTTATTTGTTGGCTGGTACTCTGCGGCCTGTTCTGGCGGAAGCGGATGTGGCAGCGCCAGGAAGCGCTCGCCAAACAAACGCAAATGTCTGCCATTTTGAGGAATGATATGCCCAGCACAGCCGACTTGCGGAGAGTCACCAGCACACACACACACACTCTCGCACACACATCCTGCACACCCTCACTCACTCACATCCTTTTAGTTGCTCACTTGAAACTGTAGCCATTTTGTAACTGCTCCTCCGGGCAGGGGAAACTCAACTCAAGATGCGTTAGTCGCAAAAAGTTTTTTTCTCCCGGCCCTGGTTTTTTCGTTTCCGCTGTTATTTATTTTTATTTGTTGGCTTTTAATTTCTATTTATATTTTATATTGCTTTAGCAGCCGCAGCTGCAACTTTCAGGCATGAAAAAATGACGCCACTAAAGCGTAATTTTGCATGCCAAACACACAGACACGTGGAGGAGTTTTCCCCACATTTTCCACACACTCTCTGGCACATCGTTTCCCCTTTGTTGTTGGCCCCGCCGCCGTCCGACCCATGTGTGAGAGTAAAGTATTGTTTCAATAATTCTGGCTTTATGAAATAATAACTTTACTGCAAAAAGCTCTCTCGGCCCGGCTGAGCTGAGCTGAGCTGAGCTGCCAGAGTCGCCGAGTTGTAAGAATACAATGAATTTCATTGCATTGCCCCCAATGCCGGGCTGCTCTACCCACTTTTCCTGCATTTTTCCTGGCTTCCTCCGTGTCTTTGCCCCTTTCTGCTCCATCCCCTGCTTTCCTTGGCTTCAGCCCTGCCCCTCTTCCCTCGATTCTTGCCGCTCTTCTGCTGCCGCATGCTGCCCACTTTTGTGGCTCTTTCTGCAGTTGTTCCCGGCTCCTCGCTGAGTTTCCGCTGTTTGTTGTGCAGCAATTTTAATTTTGCCAACGCTGTCGCATGCGGCACATGTGCACTGAGCGAAAAAACTCAGTATAAGTTTAAGAAAATGATTGAGAAATTAATAAGAGCCCGTTTTATATTAAATATTTATAATAATAATATCTATACATGAGACAAGCTTTACCTGGCTGAATATATATCTACCTTTAAGTCTGATTTTTGTGTGATTTTTTTCCCTGTACACAAGTATCTGTGTGAGCTTGGCTCAGCTGCAGTCTCGTTTGCATGCAACACTTTATGAATTATTGCTGTATCAACTCAAGTCGCGGCCACACGACCACACACGCACACTCCTATTCCCGGCGCGCACACACACTCACTCCCTCCCCGCACACACTCACATGCGCACGTATTATGTCATGCCGAATTTCCGCTGCCGGGAGCATTGTTGTAACTAACGGCGTTCTCCCAACCAATTCCCCATACCAGAGTTTCCCACGAATTTCCCATGCTTCTCCCACTCGCAGTTGCCGTTGGCATTTCACAACTTCGACTGCCTAACGCTTGGCAAAAACCGACCACAAATTTAGTGAATGAGATGTTTCCGGTGCGGTTGTTATTTCTCTTCTACTCCTCCATGTTGCTGCTGCTGCTGCTGATGTTGGTGTTGGTGTTGGTGTTGCAGGTTGCCATTGCCATTGCAGTTGCTGTTGCTGGCATAGCCCTTGCTGTAGTTGTTGTCGCTGCTATGAACAATTTTTGGTGTTTGGAAAATGCATGGCTTTTTATTGTGCTCATTGTTGGCGCAGGCAGACAACAGCACGCCAATGTGAATGGGTCTAGGAACCAGCACAGTCCCCTCGACACTCACTTACACACATCGCGCCCAATGCCATTTGGCCAGCTAGTTACACCCCGCTATTCCGATTGCCGCTGTTGTGCACTTCACGAATGCATTTCGCATTTTTATTTATTATGTTTATTTGTTGCCATTTGTCACACAACAATTTCTAGCTGTGGAAAATGACTGGGAAAATTTGGCGAAGGCAAAGTGTCTGCATGTGACTGGCTTAAGTAGTTAATGGAAATTGAAGTGAGCGCTCAAGGGCGGCAACTTTAAGGGGTTCAGGATTGAAGAGCCATGTTTGTGGACATAATAAAGAGATAGTATCTTTCTTCTTTGATAGCAAAGTTGTTGTACCATTTAAATATTATACTAAATTCAACAAAATGTCAAGGCCTTCAATTTAAAACTACTTTAAGAATTCAATCAGACTTCACTAGCTCACATGATTCAGCAAAAAAGGGAAACCTTTCTCTTCCCTAAAATGTAATCCCTCCGTTGCTAGAACATACAATTAGTAAAAACCCAAAGAAGCACAAAAAAGAAGCCCTTTCGGAGTTCATTCAAATCAGCAGTCGTAGAGACCAGATCCAGGACTATGTAACTCTGTGGGCCGACCAACTTTTCGGTCACTTCTGTCGCTGGGCCTCCACTGCTTCCTCTTGGTTTTCCCCCTTAAATTTCCCAGTAGCAAGTGCATTAATTTTAAGCGCACATTGCTGTGCATAAATGCGAGGCGTGTCGGGTTATTAACAATGTTAAAAGCAAACGCGCCAGCGGCCAGGACACTCTCCGGCAAAAGCCAAAGGACACTGCCTGTGTGTGTGTGTGTGTGTAAGCGAGGACAACTGACGCTGCCATTACCGCAAACTTAATGCGGAATAATTCCTTCCGTGTTGACAGTGTGCAAAAACTTTTCGGAGCGCAAATTTTCGTGAAGCTCTCCGGCATGGAGAGGGGGGGAAAAGGTCCGTCGAAGGACCGTCCAGAAGGATTCAGAAGCCAATGCCAGAGCGAGAGGGAGCCATGGAGGAGGCCATTCGGCTGGCTGCTTGCTGGCGATTTTTATTGTTGTGGCGGACAATGAATAAGCCGCAAAACTTTAGAGCACTTGGCATATCCTATTCCTGTCCTGCTCAGCCTCCCCCCGGCCACCCATTCGGTGACCTCCGAGGCTCCGCTCAGCGGGCGGGCCTGGTAATTGTGTTTTTAATTGAAGACTGCCAGCGAAGCGAGCGGAGCTGTCTCTAAATTAAAAATTTAATTACATTTAACATGATGATTTTCCTGTTTATATTTCCCCCCTTTTTTGTGTGTATTTTGTGAATATATTTTTTTTTACGTTGGAAATGCACTGGAAAAACTTTTGTTGGAAGAGGCATGAAAATATAGATTAATTGGTATATCAGGTTATAAGCTAAAGGTTCTTAAAAAGACTGTTATTATTTTGTCAGAATGTTTAAGTAGAACCTGCACAGCGTCTTTTGTTAAATATTGTTCCCAAAAAATGTAGATTTTAAAATTCCCAGTGTTTTTCTGTAAGATGTAAGGGAGTCCGAGGTGGGAGGCGTGGCTGTGTTGCCTTGCAATGCTGAATGACTTTTGAAGTTTTGTCGACGCGACTCGGCGGCGGCGGTGACTTCTCCTGCCCACCGCCTTAATATGCATACATTTACATTCCAATAACGCTCAAGTGGACGCCACGAGTGCACTTTGCTCGGCCACGCCCCCCGGCGCCCACGAGTGCCTCGCATGTCAGCGGTAGCGGCAGCGTCATCAGCGCCAGCTGCCTTTCAAGAGCCCTCCCCCCCGATGCTTTATGCGCCACGCCCACTCCACCTATGACACACCCCCAACCCTTACACACACACACACACACACAGAGAGAGACACTTGTCCGGGGGACACACGTGTGGCATATGCATATGCATAATGGCCGACAACTTGGCACGGGCGGAACTTTTCTCATTAAGCGTGTTTAGCTGTTTGAAATGATTTAGCAAAAGTAAAACAAGTCAAGTTATAATGTTTTAATCTCAATTAAGGCACTTGCCACAAATTTCCATCTCTGTCCGCCCCGCGCCCCTCCTCCCTCCTCTCTCACTCTGGGTCTGCCTCTTCATTTGGCCCGGTGGTTGAGTTGCCTTGGCATAACTTAAAAATTCCATTTCCATTTGTGGCCTGGCCTTTGACGTTTGCCTTCGTTAGTGCCGGCAACTATCAATTTAAGTTGGAAAACACAGCTGCTGGCTGATGGGCGCCTCATTTCGATTTGTTAGCGCCACGAACAGTGGGTGAAAAGGTGATTTTAAAGCTCATAAGCTTGTATTCAAGGTTTCATTTACTACAAATAAAAATATAAGCTTTCTAAGTAAATGAAAATTTGTTTTGTGTTATACATTAGTTTTCTAAATGTGAAGTAGGTATTAAGTATTTAAAGAATTTTGAATTATTTTTGAATATAAACGAAAATAAATGCAATACAATTTAGAACCATTAATCGAAATTAGTTTTAGGATTTTATTACTTGTAGAAAAATCAATAAACATTAGATTTTAATTACAGTTGCCAGCTATTCACACTCTCGAATTCCACTGTGCCTCGGGGGCGTAAAGTACGTATTTTTTTACCCCAGGTTTGGCACATTTGCACTTTTCAAAAGCCACCTTTTAACACGGCGCTGTTGGGGAGGAAAGCTAAAACCATGGGCAACCTTCAGACTTAATTGCACAGCGCTCGCTGGCTAAAATCATTTGCATTATGCAATCGACCAAAGCCAGCTCCAGCTCCGGCTTCTGACCACCACCCCTCGGATTTGCGGACTCCGATTCCTCCGATTCAGCTTTTCTTACGCTTTTCACCTTTTGCGGTTCACAGCTGATTGCGTCTCAAGCAGCTCGAGCCCGGGAGTGGAGTGGAAGTGGAAGTGGAAAAATTTGCTCAAATTTATAATGAGTTTCCACTGCTGGCGCTGCACATAAGTAGGCTACAAAAATTTGCACATTAACCTCGATGCCATTGGTTGTGTTTTTTGAATAGTTTCCAATTCGCTGGCGATGTAAGGCCAAATTGGAAAGAGAACAAAAAAAGGAAAAACGAGGAAATAATTAACACGCATAGCTTGACGCCCGCTGCCCACAGCCACGCCCACAGCCAAGGACTACTGGCACTGCAATCGAAATATTTAATTAGTGCAAAAATGCCTTTGAATGCTAATTAGTGGCAAATTAACATTTGAGCAGGGTTCCTTATTTCAGTTGTATTTTATCTTGTTTTATTTCGTTTTATTCGCTTATTCCCCTCTCTCTCTTTTGTTGGGAGTGCAAATTAAAGACACAATCAAAGCAAATTAATCAAGTCCGGCAGTTGCTGCTGCCCACGCTGATTGATGTGGCCAGCCAGTTCGCCATTATCGATGGAGGGACCCCGGCTAGATAGAGGAAGTGGAACAGGAGCAGGGCGGCGACAGGAAACGGAAGCCGGGGCAAATAATTTCTATGAAGCTGCCGCCACCCCTCGGTTGCTTTGTTTCGCTTACATAAAACAAACATTACTCCATCATTCGCCCTTGCTTTATGCCATTATTTATGATTATTTAACGTTCCCCTTTTTGGCGCATTTGAAAAATGTGGCCCGAAGTGTTTGTAAATGAGTTTGCAGTTTTATGTGCGGACGAATGAGTTTTCAATTTATATTTCGTCCACACACACAAATTTTTCATGGCAAATTCAATTTTATTTATTTATGATTATACGACAATCGATTCGTTATCGCCCTTCGCGAACGCTTTGCCATTACACTGTTCGGCTTGGAGATTTTATTTGTAGGATTCTTGAGTCTAAATATATGTTTGGAATATATTCTGTATACGATTTAGGGAGTGAAATTTAAGAGACAATAAAAAAAGGAAAAAACTGAGCTTAAAATAAATTTCTTTTAAGGAATAATAATATAGTAATATTCAGAAACCTTAGTACCTTATCCCTCACTGTCATCTTGAAGTCCGAGCATTTTTCCAATGCAATTCAGTGATTTTTAAGTTGGGTTCCGAGAAACTTCGCCACTTTTCGGCAAGGGCTCTCAGCGGATAATTTATCGCTTACTTTGCGGCTGTTGTTTTTATTAATGAGTGCAGTACGGGAAAGCGAAATGCCGAGCATTTTTCGCCACTAGGTGCCTGCCTCCTTGTTGTTCTGTACGCCGTTCTGTTTGTCTATTTGTTTGCTTTTTGTTTTCCCAGCAGCCGCGCCATAAACTATTTTGCACTTTTCGCAATATTTCATTCAGCTGCCGCACATGTGTCTGTGTGTGTGTATGTTGTGGCACTTTCCGAATTGTAGAGCGGAATATTTCATACACAGACGAACACAAACATGCAAAACACAGCCGAATATATTGTAAATAAAAGTGAACAAATATTGCACAGCAATAGAAATAAAATGTGTGACAAGGAGCGGCGGGCAAGTGTCCTGCGGAGCGAGAGAGAGAGAGCCGGCAAGATGCCCCAGGATAGCCGGGCAGGAGCCCGGCCATTGTCCGCATTTAAATATTTGCACAGCATTTGAATGCTTTTCCATTTTGCATTTGTCGAAATGTAAACCCGGCCCGAGCGAAACACATGCACTGCTGCTCCAGTGATTTGTCCATTAAGCTGACAATAGTCGGGGCCAGAAGCAAAAAAATAACCAGAGAGAGTTAAAGTCCTGATGGAAAGACAATAAGCTGAACTCTATGTTAAAGGCTTAGTCTTTAGCTTCGAAGCTGCTGAAGGCCTGAGATAAAATCAAGATCAAAGATATAGTTTTGGGTACGTAGA